>PVIY010029203.1:0-32278 GCA_004026745.1 Myrmecophaga tridactyla
TTAGTATTGGTTGGTTGGTTAGTTAAATATGAAATATTCTCCCCAATGAAAAGTGTCACTAAATATATTTTAAAGTACAGAAGTTTCTTATATTTTAAAGTCAAAGGACATAGAAAAGTCTTAATTTTAAAGTGGATTGAATACTGAAAACCTATTATAAAGTGAATGGTGGCTATTTGACCAAAGATGCCTGAGAATAAAGCATTCTCCCCTTCCCTACTCCCCACTTAATCATCAGGCTTAAAACTCAGAGCTTTACATACATTTTTAAAATATTGGTTAGAAATATCTCTGGAACTCTCCTTTGGAATTCTTTTCAGAACCATACAGAAAGGCCGTCTCACTTAACATTATAAATCATATCCTTCAATATGAAACACAGTGGTTTGAGAAACCTACTTTAGTCATTATATTTGGTTTCAGAAAGATTTCTGGCCGTTTACAAATCTCCTATACCCTCAAACAATAATGGCATACCAGAAAGTGTTGTGCCACAGGACCTGAAGGCAATTCTGTAAGTCTTCCAAAAATGTTTGGGAGGGCAGGCAAACTTAGAAAAGTATATGCCCTCCCAAGGTGACCACTTTGAAGGTTTCATCATTAAATATGCAATTTCATGTTTGTTTGTTTTACAAAATTCTGTCGTATTATCATATAGTCATTTCCATGTAGTAATAAAGTGTATGAAGCATTTATACTATTTGGCAGAAATTATGGGAAGGAGCCATTTAAATATATTGACTCCAAAAGCATCTACAGTCTTAAGCACTGATAACAGCTGTAGCAATATTAACATTTATAGAGCATCTACTCTGTAGAGGATGCTATTTTAAGCACTTTATATTGCGAATTCATTTACTCCTCACAAAAACCCTGTGAGGTATTTTCTCCATTTTACAGATGAGGAAACTGATACACAGAGAAGCTGAGTGACTTGCCCCAGATCACATACCTAGTAATTGCCAAGTTAGGATTTGAAGCAAGGCATTCTGCCTCTTAACTACTGCATCAACTTCTCATTGATAATGCCACATGTGTTAGGTAGAATTTGGTCAGTATTTAAATGCAGTGTTCAGTTTATTCATGAATGGGTGGCACTCAAGAACTTTTTAAAAATATTTTTATTGACAAAACAACATGCAAACACAAACATTCTTAACATACAAACATACTATACATGGTGTACAATGAATGGCTCACAATATCATCACATAGTTGTATATTCAAAACCATGATCATTTTTTAGAACATTTGCATCACTCCAGAAAAAAAAAGAGAAAAAATACGTACATAACCATACCCCTTACCCCTCCCTCTCATTGACCACTTGTATTTCCATCTACCTGATATATTTTAGCCTTTGTTCTCCCTATTATTCTTTTATTCATATTTTTTTTCATCTGTCCATACCTTAGATAAAGGGAACATTAGACACAAGGTTTTCACAATCACACAGTCACACTGTAAATGTTATATCTTCATACAGTCATCTTCAAGAAACAAGGATACTGGAACTGCACAGCTCTACAGTTTTAGGTACTTCCCTATAGCCACTCAAATACACCATAAACTGAAAAGGGATATCTCTATAATATGTAAGAATAATCTCCAGGATAACCTCTCGACTCTGTTTGAAATCTCTCATCCATTGACACTTTATTTTTTCTCATTTCTCTTTTCCACCTTTTGGTCAAGAAGGTTTTCTTAATTCCTTGGTGCTAGGTCCCGTTTAATTCTAGGATTTCTGTCCCACATTGCCTGGGACAGTCACACCCCTGGGAGTCATGTCCCACATAGGAAGAGGAGGGCAGTGAGTTTGCTTGCTGTGTTGGCTTAGGAAGAGAGGCCACATCTGAGCAACAAAAGAGATTCCCTGCGGGTGACTCTTAGGACTAATTTTAAGTAGACTTAGCCTATCCTTTTCAGGAATAAGTTTCATAGGGACAAACCCTAAGATTGGGGGCTCAGCCTGTTGATTTGGTTGTCCCCACTGTTGCAGGAGTATCAGAAATTCTCCAAAAGGGGAAGTTGAATCTTTCCCCCTTTCTCCACATTCCCCTAAGGGGACCCTGCAAATACTTCTTTATTCACTGTCCAAATCACTGTGGGATTTATTGGGCCTTCGCACTAACCTGGACAAACCTACAAAATCTCATGCCCTATTCAAGATTCTCTGTACTTATGATGTTCAACTAAACTGACACACAAGTTAAATTAGGAAATGCACTACCCAAAATATAAATTTTGCACCAACTAAACATCTCTCCCTTTAGTCTCACACACAAGTTGAAGTTTTAAGATATGGAGATATCATCCTTTACCCAAGTCTTCTGATAAATCTTAGTCCTATCTAGATCAGCTTCACTCATATCTCTGATGCCTGATCACTTTTTCAACTTTTTAAACTGTTCCTTATGGGGTACTACTGACTTTCATAGCTTCAGAGCTCTGACTCTGAGTCTCAGTGTCACATAAATACCCAAAGTTTCTGGGAAAGACTAGGTTGTATGCAAACAGCTCAATATCTCAGAAAATAGAATTAACAATTACACCTCTTGAAAAGGAGGGGTAAGGGGTATAGTATGTATAATCTTTTTTTTTTCTGTTTTCGTTTTATTTCTTTTTCTGAATTGATGCAAATGTTCTAAGAAATGATCATGATGATGAATATGCAACTATGTGATGATATTGTGAATTACTGATTATATATGTAGAACGGAATGATCATATGTTAAGAATGCTTTTGTTCGTTTGTTGTTAATTTTTTTTTTAATAAATAAATAAAAACAATTACACCTCTGAATATATGTGACTGCTGTAAGAGCATACAATCTAGGACCCTTTACAGTAGGCCCCAACCTGATAACCCGTGCTCTTGACTTCAGTTCACCAAATTTTTATATCGTAGTTAGTCCATATAATTGAGGCATGATAATATTTGTCTTTTTGTTCCTGACATTTCATTCAACCTACAGTTCTTAAGGTTCATTCCTCTAGTTGCAGGCCTCACAACTACATTCCTTCTTGCAGTGGCTCAGTAGTCCATTGTATGTATACCATAGTTCCCCCTTCATTCCTCAGTTGTACTCTTATGCCATCTCCATTCATTGTGGATCACCATTACTGCCACCAGAAACACAGTGTGCAAATGTCCATTCATGACCCCACGTTCAGTTCCTCCAGGTGTGCACTGAGCAATGGGTTTCAGGGTCATATGGTAAACCCACCCCTAGCTTCATGTGGAACCACCATACTGCTCTCCAAGGGGCTGCACCTCTCATTTCCCTACCAACAGTGACTAGATCCATCCCTTTCTCCAGCACTTGACCATTGTCAAGCACTCTGACCATTTTTAAATAGTCTCAGTCATACATCATACAATCCAGCCTAAGTGTATAAACGTGCCTTCGCCACCATACTCTATCTGAAGACATTTCTTTTTCTTCTGCAAAGAATCCATACCCCTTTCCCGATGCCCCCACCTGTTGACATGTAGTTTTGGCATAATGCCTTTGTTACATTCAGTGGAAGCATATTACAATGATCCTGTTGACTAGGGACCCTAGCCTACGTTGATTATACTTTTTCCCACATGCCATCTATTTTCAACACCCTGCAATACTGACATTCCTTTGTTCTTCCTCCTGCAAAAACGTTTTTAGTTTGTATATTTAATCACCATCATTGTATACTCTAGATATTCCTAAATTATACCGTCTCAGTCTTTATCCTACCTACCTTCTGATTTCATATGTGCCCCCCGTCCTTCTCCCTCTATCATACTCACATTCAGCTTCATTCAGGACACACAAGAACTTTAACTAAGTATTTTAAATTTTGGCAAAATGTAAGGAAAACAGTATGATTGAAAAGACAGATTATATGGACAAAAGCTTCTTCCTTTAAATGCTCACTAATACAATAGTGGGACCATTTTTCTAAATGTTAAAAATACAGTATTACTCTTTAGAGGCACTTAATCTCCTTCTCTCCTGTGAATTATTAGGCCTCTTACATTTATTCGTTAAGTCTAAACTTGCTTTTTGTGTTTCAAAATCATCTTTTCATTTTTTCTGAAAGGATTAAGTTACAGTGTATTAGACACTAAGGCACATTTACTTTAAAAGGAGCAGAAAGCAGCAGAGAGGGAATTAAGTTTTATTTTATGATTATTAGAGCTGAAAATAAAAGTGATAGTTATGTAAGAATTTCTTCTTTCAGGAAGACACTACTTTTGGCTCGACAGCTTAAGGACAGAGCTGTAGAAGCACAATCTTGTTATAGTCTGGGAAACACATATACTTTACTTCAAGACTATGAAAAGGCTATTGAATATCATCTGAAGCACCTAGCAATTGCTCAAGAGCTAAATGATCGGTAAGTTATAAACCTTTTTACTGTAGTTTTGTAAAAATATATACATTATTAATCCCTAAATTATTTCCTTTGTTTCTTTTAAGTTTCTTTTCCTTTTGTATCTTTGTTTTAGTTTGATCCCTTTTTATGGATTTTCGTCTGTTTCAGTAACATCCTTTGTGTATTACTATTTGAAGGACTGGCATGTGGTAGAGTACTACACTGGTTCTGACGCATTGCACCAAGATCAGTGAATAGGTCACAAACTCAGCTGTGTCCAAGGGTTCTTCTGACTGGCTCAGAGTGGGAATTGAGCTTAGAGAGAATGCCCAGTGTGAGGGGCAGCTGCTACTCAAATCCAGCTAATTGTTGCCAGGCAGGAATGACAGCCTATTAGGACCAAGTCATACCATTTTTTCAAGAAAGGTTTGAAATCCTTTTATATGAAATCCTACAAATTTTAATGTTGGCGGCTAATTCCATTGTTTTTTTTAACTGTATGAAATAACAGCACATCTAGGCAGGTTTTCATTCTATGATGTTTGCTTTAGGGAGAGAGATTTTTACCTCAGTTGAAGAAAGAATTTTTGATAAAGTTCAAAATGAAGTATGGTACCTCGTGCTTCATTCACATATTTTCTCTCTTCCTGGTGGCATTCAGACATGGACTGAAGGATTATTTGGTTAGATTGTCATAAAAAGAAAAGGAGGTAGTTGGATTAAGAAAACCGGTTCCTGAGATTTTAGATTTTGTAATGCATTGCATTTTTAAAAGAATGTTTTCCATGTTTTAATACCTGACTGAGTTCATTATTATCTGGGTGTTTTAATATGTGTCTAGTATCAAGATAGGATAGTCTTTATATGAAAGATTAAATCCAAAGCATTGTTTATTTCTTTAATTATTACTAGAGAGCTTTTATTCTGCACATAGACCTCTTTTCAGATAACTACATGTTTGCTTTATGTTGTAGAATTGGTGAAGGAAGAGCATGTTGGAGTTTAGGAAATGCATACATAGCGCTAGGAAATCATGATCAAGCAATGCATTTTGCTGAAAAGCACTTGGAAATTTCAAGAGAGGTATGAAACTGAGAAATTGCTATCTGTGCAATTGTTACTCACAAGGCAGTGGAGGGGGGAAACCCTGTTATTTCTGCTGATTGCTCCTATATGGCTGGATAATTTGATTATATATTGCTCTCTTGGCATAAGAACTGTACAAGGCGTTCAGAGGTACGTTTGCATTGGCCTTGATTTAGGAAGACAGGAAGATATGGTTGGGCATGGGGTAATGGAAGGATATTTACTGAAATATGCCCCTCCCCTACATGGGAAGTAGCATGGAATAGAAGGGAAAATATAGTTTTTAGAGTCAAGGACTGGTTCCTGTTATGTTTCTGCTACTTGTTAGCTATCTAAGCATCATTTTTCTTATCCGTAAATGGGAATAATACCTACCCTGCAAATTGTTATAAGGAGAAGAAACAAGGTATATAAAATTGCCTAGCATAATGAATGGTGCTGGCTTAGTAAAAGTTAATTATTATGGAATACAAATAAAGTATTCTAAGGAAATTTAATTCATGTGATGGTAAATTAATGTGTCATGGGATAACCTAGGTTAGTAATATAATTATAGAGAATAAGAGCAATCCAATATTTAGAGAATTAAATAATTGACAGTGTAAATTAACTGTTATTGCCATACTTGGGAAACTTCACTTTGTTTTCCATATTCTTAAATTATTCATGAGAAGACCCTTTTTATTATTTATTAATAACTATGTTTTCTCTGTAATTTCTTCCAATTTTAAGTTCAGACATTTTCAACTGATCTTCACAATTCTTTGATTTTAAATACTACTCTAAAATATAAATGCTTGTGGTTGCAGGTTGGAGATAGAAGTGGTGAACTAACAGCACGACTGAATCTCTCAGATCTTCAAATGGTTCTTGGTCTCAGTTATAGCACAAATCATTCCATAATGTCTGAAACTAGTGAAATTGATAACAGTTTGCATGGTAAGTAATAGATTTTCTAAAATCTATTTTAGAATGGTGAAGGAATAATTATTTTCTTTTGTAAAAATGCATTTAAATTCTATATTTCTAGACTGTTAAAGAGATTTATAAATGTGAAGATGCCCAAATTAAAACATCATCTTATTTTGGTCAACATTTTTATTTCAAATGATTTTACACAGTTGGTTTTCATTTAGCTCCTTTTTTTTTCCCATCTCTGTTTCTAAGGTGAAATCTCTTAGGATTGTTTTCTTCTTTTTATTCAGAAAGCCCAGGATTTCTTGAGGTGTTGATTTGGTTTGATGTTGCTGTAGGAAAAAACATGCAATAGGTCTCTGTTTCTAAGTAATGTTTCTGTTCTTTTGATTAAAGAAATAAAAAGGGATAAGATTAGAATCACATTTTTGTATACCATTTATATGTGGGTCTGAGTGAGATCCATTTTAAGGATCTGGTCCATAAAATTAAGAAATTCTTCCCCCCAGAATTTATGACACAAATATTTTGAACTTGAACATAAGTTCAGATAATAGTGAGAAATCTAGTTATTATCTTTCCAATTTCCTTCTCTGAACACATATAAAAAAAGGAAGAAGAAAAAGAAATTGTCTAGACATCTGAATAAGACTTTGAAAGAACATTAACTGAAAAATGCTGAAGTATGAGATGGGTGATAAATTGTGACTGCGTGCTTTGCAATTTAATAATGGAATAATAAAATAAAATAAATTAAAATAATAAAAAGTTTTCATTTGTTTATTTTTCAAATAGGTAACACCACAGGGTTTCCCATCTTTAAAAAAACTGTCACTTATCCTCATGGCCCCTTTAACTACAGACTCGTTTCTTTGTTCCCCTTTATAACAAAACTCAAGAAGATAGCAGTGCTTACTGTCTTTACTTCCTCACCTCTCATTTTCTCAGCTGACTGTACTTGGGGCTTTGACCCCATGCACCTCTCTGGAACCACTTTTCAAGCTTACCAGTGACCTCCATTTTACCAGATAGATTGGTCACTTTTCAGATGTCATCTTACTTGATTCCCAGCAATATTTTCTGAAGTTGATCATTACCTTCTTTTTTTTTTTTTTTAATATTTTTATTGACGCACATATAGTTCACATGGTATACAATCAGTGGCTCACAATATCATCACATGTTGTGTATTCATCACCATGGTCATTTTTAGAACATTTGTATTACTCCAGCAAAAGAAATAAAAAGAAAACACTCATACATCCCACACCCCTGAACCCCTCCCTCTCATTGACCACTACTACTATTTCAATCTACCCAATCACATAGTCACATCGTAAAAGGTATATGCTTACACAATCACCTTCAAGAATCAAGGCTACTGGAACACAGCTCAACATTTTTTTTTCCATCCAGTATTTAATGGAAGAAACAATGATCTGTTCCAATGTGAGAGGAAAAACTTGTGTTGGACTTACGATAGATTTAAGGGACTTTTCACAGATAATTTTGATGATGCTCAGTTTGACCTTGGGACCTAACCCCCAAGTAAAATTTGGATGCTCTTGGTTCTAAGAGAGTGGTAATAAAGTTTTGAGTCAATGCGGTGGATACTGGAGGATGGCAGGCCCTGGGAAGGTTTCTCATAAGGGCTCACAGATGCAGAGGTGGGAGGGACTGTGGGGAATGACCAGCAAAGGGTGTGTTACACAGCCAAGTGCTTTGCTGAGTCTGGGTGCGTGCAGGGAGGTGGTCGACTGGCTGGCTCTCTGGGGGACATTGGCATGCCCAAGGCTTTTGGGTGATCAGGAGGGAGATAGGGCACCAGTAAATTTACAGCATTTAAAACATCTTTAGTAAGAATAGTGCAGATCATTACCTTCTTGAAATACTTTCTTCATTTCGCCTCTATGCTGCTTTCCTGGTTTGCCTTCACTCCATTTTCAGTTTTTCTTCTCCTCCTCTTTCCATTCTCTTTCCATCCTTGAACCTCTTGCTCACTTCTTCTTATTTTCCATCCATTTGTTCTTTTCTGATTTTATCCTTATCTTTTCCCTTTTATTTTATAACTCTAGATCGGTACTGTCCAATAAAACTTTCTGTGGTGATAGAAATGTTTTAAATCTGTGCCATCCAATACAATAACCACTATCTCATGTGCTGTTAAACCCTTGAAATGTGGCTAATGCAAAAGAGAAACTGAATTGTATTATTATGTAATTTTAATTAATTCACTTAAATCTAAAAAGCCACATGTGACTAGTGGCTACTGTGTTGGGCAGTGCAGTACTAGATCCATCCAGTTGCTGGCTTGTATATCATCAATACACTGCTGATTTTCGTATTCATATTCCTAGCCATGATTTCTCTTGAGTTTCAAACTCATATACTTAACATTTCCCATTTGAATGTATAATTGGCATCGAAAACTTAACATGTCCAAAATATTTTTTCCCCAAATATGTTCTTCCTCCAATCTACTTGATCTCAGGAAATGGAACCACCATCCACCTGGGGGTTCAGGCCAAAAACCTAGGGGTCATCCTTGTTCCCTTTCTTCTTCTCACTTATCTAGCCTGTCAGAAACCATATCTTCAAAATATATACCTCCAAAATGGAATGGAACGATCATCTGGTAAGAATGTTTGTGTTTGTATGTTGGTATGCTTAATAAATAAAATTGTTTTAAATGCACATATATATGTATATACCTCCAAAATAAAACCCCCTTAGCATAAGCCAGCAGCATCTCTCAGCAGAGCACTAGCTTATTGGCTGGTTTCTTTGCTTCCGTTCTCGGCCCTTCACGCCAAGCTCTCCGTGCAGCAGCTGGGGCGCTCCTTTAAACTGTAAATCAGACCATGTCATTCCTCTGGTCAAGACCGTCCATTGACTTCCTGTCACACTTAGGAAAAGCTGTAGTATTTAAGCTAGTGTGGTTCGGCTTGGGTTTAGACAAATAGACCAGTGGAATGGGACATAGAGTCTATAATCCAATCATATGTGAAAACTGGTGTCTGAAACAAAAATAAAATTCTTGATGGATTAAGGATTTAAATATGAAACACAGATTTAGAGTGGTACTGCTGATGACTCTAACATTTGCTGATGCTTACCATCTACCAGGAATTGTAATAATTCATCACAATGATGATATGAGGTAAGGTATACCTATTTTGGTTTAAGGTGAGGTAACTGAATCACAAAGAGGTAATTGCCCAAGGTCATATTGCAAGTGAGTCTTAGGGCTGCAGTTCAAAGCTAGTCTGGCTTTAGAGTCCATGGTCTCAGTTGGTATGCATTAATACTTCTCTGAAAATATGGGAGAAATATCTTCATGATAACAGAGTGGGAGAGGATTTCTTAAGACATACACAAAACAAACAAACAAAAAAACATTAAGGAAAATAACGGCACTGATATGAAGAACTTCTCATCACAAGAAACCACAAAAGGATAAATAAATTGAGAGGAGATACTTGCCACAAATATGATTGAAAAAGGATCTGTATCCAGAATGCATATGAATTCCTATAAATTAAAAAAATATAACAACCTAACCACAAAATGGGCAAAAACAGTGAATGGAAGAAGAAATACAAATGGTCCATAAATATACAAACATATATTTAACTTTCTTTAATCAGAGAAAACCACACTGAGGTTAAGTTGAAAACCCATGGAGATGAACAAAAATTTAAAGTCTGATAATACCAGTATAGAAATGCTGTGGGGTTATAGTATTGATGGGAATGGAAATTGGTGTACTCTAAAGAACAATCTCACAGCATCTGGTAAAGCAATTCTATTCTCATTAATATACCCATGCTTTTCTATATGCCAGGAGATAATTTCCAAAGATTTATACAATTGTATTGTTGTGTAATAGCAAAAAACAGACGCAATCTAAACACTTGACACTGGTCAAATGGATAAATCATTTCCTCTTCCATAAATGGCAAGGAAAAGGAAATAAACTACACATATTAACTTAAACAAATCTCACAAACATAAGGTTGCTTAAAGAAAGCAAGTTGCAGAATGCATACAATATTATACCATTTATATCAAATTTCAAAACATGCAGGTAATGCTCTACTGCTGAGAGACACATCTATATATAATAAAGATGAGCAAGGGAGAAAGGGAAGTTATGGAGGGAGTTATACAATGGAGATTTAATATGTTGGTAATATTTCATTTCTTAAGGCTGGGTATTAGGCATTCCTTATATTAGGCCCTTTTAAATATTGCTTAATTTAAAAAAGATTGAATGGTTATGAAAATTCCTTGTATTTAATGGTAACTGTTACAAAAATTTTTTTGAGGATCCTACTTTTTATTCAACTTGTTTCCTGACTGGCAGTAAATGTATTGTCTCATGAGATCTTAAAATGGAAAGGGATAAGTTAGACAGGACTGACAATATAGTAATGGGGTTGTTACTTTAATTCTTTGCTTTTCTCAAAATTGAAGGTTTCAAATCTTTTCCTTATGTTTTTACTTAGTTAAACCATCTTACAATTTCTTTTTGAGTTGTATATAGTATAAAACCAGTAATTATAAAATGCCTTTTCTAAATTATGGGATGATGTTAGTAACCAGTGCTAATTTCCAACCAAAATGTAACATTCTTAAAGCATTTTGGAGGGGGTGAGAATTCTATTTTTATGTATCTGGTATGGAGAATTATTGTTAAAAGCTCCAAATTAAAAGAAAAAGAATCCAGTTTCTGTTTTACCCATGTTTCCTCCTTTCATATGGATTTGTGTATCAGTCTTTAGAACTGAATAATGTAGTGATGCTGAATTTGTAATCTTAAGGGTTCCCTGATTAATTTGAATTAAAAAATTTTTTTTTCAACAAAGGTGCTCGCCCCAAATTAGGACGCCGACACAGTATGGAAAACATGGAACTTATGAAGTTAACACCAGAAAAGGTTGGTAGTTTTTATGTTTTAAATTTTGTGAACTGTTATAATAAAATATTTTAGTAAATAGTTTAAATAAGCCTTGTCCTATATGAGTATCACTTAAAAATATGCCTTTAAAAAATTAGTATAGTACAAAGATAATGTGTAGCGTATGTTACCATCTGTTTAAGAGAAAGATAAACACATACGTATACTTTGTAGATGCATAAAGCATTTCTGGAAGGATATATAAGAAACTTAACAGTAATTGCCTCTGAGAAGAGGATTAACTTTCTGGGTTATGGAAAATAATTAATATACCAATTTTAATTGTTCCACTATTTCACCATGTACATGTATTACTTTTATTTAATTTAAAAAACATCAAGAAGATTAGGAAAAAGATCAGGAAGCTTTTTTTATGTCAGATAAATAACATAGCAACATTATTGCTAAAATTTTTCAGAGGCTATATACAGCATGCTAATAATTGATGAAAATAGCAAATATTTATGATCAAAAGCGTAGTACTTTTTCTAGCTGCATTTTTAAAAAATATATTTTTATTGATAAACATACAGCACAAACATTCTTAACATACAAACATTCCATACATGGTGTACAATCAGTGGCTCACAGTATCATCACATAGTAGTATATTCATCAGCATGATCACTTTTTAGAACACTTTGCATCATTCCAGAAAAAGAAATAAAAAGGAAAAACTCATATATACCATATTCCTTTCCCTTCTTTCTCATTGACCACTAGTATTTCCATCTACCCAATATATTTTAACCTTTGTTCTCCCTATTTTTTTCTATACCCCTTACCATTCCCTTTCATTGATCACTAGTATTTCAGTCTACTCAATTTGTTTTAACATTTGTTTCCCCAATTATTTATTTTTAATCCATAATTTTTACTTATTTGTCCATACTGTAGTTAAAAGGAGCATCAGACACAAGTTTTCACAGTCACATAGTCACATTGCAAAAGCTGTATCATTATACATTCATCTTCAAGAAACATGGCTACTGGAACACAGCTCTACAATTTCAGGCATTTCCCTCTAGTCTTTCTAATATACTTTAAACCAGATAGGAGATATCTATATAATGCATAAGAATAACCTCTAGGATAACTTTTCATCTCTGTTTGAAATCTCTCAGCCACTGACACTTTATTTCGTCTTATTTCTCTCTTTCCCCTTTTGGTCAAGAAGGTTTTCTCAATCCCTTGATTTTGAGTCCCAGCTCATTCTAGGATTTCTGTCCCACGTTGCCAAGGAGATTTACACCCCTGGGCCTAGCTTCATTTTTGAAAAGCATTTCTTCAGTTGACAAAAAAAACCTATTTTTATTCAAGATGCATATTTTCTTTGGTCACAGAGGAAAGGACTTTATAATTGGAATAAGGTTATTGAAGAACAAATCAAGTGAACCACATGTGCCAAATCACAGAGACTCTTTTCTTCCACTTGTTAATGTTACTTAATTTTACATTGTTAAAATAGGTGCTATACCTTTAAAGTGTATTTTTTAAACACTTTTTATATATTCTTTTCCCTTTCTCTTTTTACCCCTTAAATTACCTTTCCTGATACTCTTCAATTCCGGGTCCTTCTCCAGTCTTTTTTTTTTTTTTTTTCAACCAACAGAACTCCCATTAGTATTTCTTGTAGGTCTTGTCACTTGTTAACAGATTCTCTTAGCCTTTGTCTGTCTGTGAAAATTTTAATCTCTCTCTCACTTTTGAAGGAAATTTGTCTGGATGCAGAATTCTTAGCTGGAAGTCTTTCTCTTTCAGGATCTTCCATATATCATACCACTCTTCGCACCTCCATGGTGCCTGTTGAGTAGTCCGAACTCAGTCTTACGTGGTTTTCCTTGTATTTGGTGAGGCACTTTCTCTTGCCACTTGCAGGATTTTCTGCTTCTCTTCAGCATCTGACAGACTGATCAGTATGTGTTTTGAAGTAGGCCTATTTGGATTTATTCTGTTTGGAGTTCGTTGGACTTCTTTGATTTGCATATTTATGTCTTTTATAAAGGTTGAGAAGTTATCCCTCATTATCTCCTCAACTAATCTTCCTTGCCCTTTATTCTTGTCTTCTCTTTCTGGGGCAATGATGATTCTTATACTTGTGAGCTTCGTGTTGCCCATCATTTCCCTGAGATCCAATTCAAATTTTTTCATCTTTTTTGCCATTTGTTCTTTTGTGCGTTCAAATTCAGTTGTTCTGTTCTCTAGTTCACTTATTCTTTCTTCTGTTTCTTCAAATCTGCTGTATGTCTCTAGTATGTTTTTAATTTTGTCTAAAATATCTTTCATCTCTGTGATGTCTGCTATTTTTCTACTTACTCTTTCACATTCTTCTTGTGTCTTATTGATACCCTTTATATTGTTAGCAACCCATTGAATTTATTTGGGAGAGCTGTATGAACATCTTTGGCTGTTCCAGAATCTGTGTCTCCTCTGGTGTTTTAATTTGGTCATTTGGCTGGGCTATATCTGCCTGTATCTTCCTATGCTTTATGATTTTCTGTTGGCTTCAAGGCATTTGATTATCTTAATAGGGTTATTTTGGAAATTGATTTTACTCAGTCATCTAAGGTTTTGTATTTGCTTGGATTTGCATTGAAGGTCTCCTTTTGCACTTGGTTCGTCAGTAATTCCCCCACCAAACCAAGACTCGAACCTCGTACTGGGCATGCAACTCTACTTGAGGATCCATTTGAAACTATAAAGGCAGTTTGTGGGGCTACATTTTTCATTTCTTCCCAGCAGATGGCGCTCTTGGGCCTCCTCTTCCCCTCAGGCCCACCTTCCCCGACTGCAGCAGCTGGGTGAGCTGTATGGAGACCTGGTGTAGTTCTAGCCAGGTCTGCTGGTCCTGGTGCACACTGAAAACCTTCAACCCAGGGGCTTGGGGGTGGGCAGTGTGCACCTCAATGGAGATTCTTCTTGTGGGCCTGATGGGACTGGTGGCCCCCAGACTTCCTCTTGGAATGACCTTGGGTTGTGGGACTGAGTATGTCAGCTGCCCCTGTCCAGAGCCTACTTGGAAATGCCTGCCAGTTAGGATGGCACATGGTGCCATGGCATGAGTGCATGGGGTGCGGTGAGCAGGGGGGTGGGGTCGCAGAGTGTGGTGCAGGGCAGAGCTCAGTGCAGTGCTTGGTGCAGTGTGGGGGGGTGGAGGGTGGATGTCAGGTGACTGGGGCATGGGAGCATGTTACAGCATATGCCCATGGCGGTTGTAGGGTGGGGGCAAGGAGCGGCGGGAGGCATGGGTAGCAGCATGCATGGGCACCAGGGTGTGGGAACTAAAGGTGCAGGGTGGCTTGCACTCCTAAGGGCTTCAGGCCTCCGTATTGAAAGGGAATGGCAGGCTCCATGCCTTAGCTGGATGGTCTCTGTGAGTAGGGAAAGCAATTTACTGGCTTCCGGGTTTCCCAAGGGAGGTCCAGGCTGCTCAGCTGAGGGAGCTAATGTCCCAAACTAGCTGCAGTGGCAGGCACTTTGCTGGCCACAGCCTCTTGTTTCTGGTGGGATCCTGACAGAGCCACTTGCCACTTTCTCTGCATCTCAGTTCCTAAGCTTTTTCATCTAGGACCTCCCTCTATAGTGTAGAAGACTCTCTGGTCATTTTTCTGTCACTTCTGTAGTTGTTCCTTGGAGCAGGGTTGAATTCAGCCTATTCTGTTCCACCATCTTCCCAGAAGTCTCAAAACACATTTTATATATGTTCATTATAACAACTTTAGAAAATTTGAACAAGGAAAGTAAAATAATCAATAATCCTATTTCCCAGTGATAACTTCAATTAGTATTTTTGTATCTCTTCATCTGCCATTTTTCAGATGAATGTTTTCAAATTGTAGACACTATTTAGTATATTAAGAACATCTCTCCATGTCATTAAATATCCTTCTGGCCTATCATATAATAATGATTTTTATTCTTAACTTTCAGTTGTTTAAAAAAAACCCTGGTTAGTTTCTAAAGTAGTTTGCAGTTTACTCCTAAATATCAAGCTCTTATCTAGTTAGTGGTTCTTAAATATAAATCTATTAAATCCACAATTAAAAGCAAAACAACTGTTTTGGCAGTTTTTAAGTCTTTCTCCTTTCCTTATTGTAGAAACTACTAACAAGAAGCAAAATTAATTTGCTGCCTCTGCCTAAACTCTTTAGTGATACCAACAGTAAATTCCATAAAAAGCTGACCAGATTCCATCCTGTAATCCCAAGAGCCAAAAGATAAAGTTTATCTCTAATTTAAGATGATTGAGTAGAATCAGTTCCTTTATTGGCTTTTATCCTCATAATAAAGTTGTCAAAAAATCCATTATTTAATTACTCTCAACAAAATAAACAAGTATTTTTTTAAAAAAAGGGAGATTTGTGATGCTTCCTGGGAAAGACTGTAATGAGAGGAAACTTTTGAGATCTTGCATGCCTGAAATCTACTCATATTTGACTGGTAATTTTGCCAACTGTAGACTTCTAGATTGGAAATGATTTTCTTTATAATTTTGAAGACATTGCTCCGCTGTCTTCTTGTCTTCAGTGTTATTAGAAATCCAAATAACTGTATAGGAAATATTTTTAATATTATTTAACATTTCCACTTGGAATTTAGGTATTTTTTTTCTCTAATCATAACACCCTGAAATCCACTCTATCAAATAGTTTATAACCTGTATGAGAAAAGGAATAGAGAGAATAAAACTACATTGTGATGCAACCAGCAGTATTAGAGAGCTGGCTTGATTCACCTACTAGTTTTGTGTTATCACTCCTACATTAGCTTTGAGGTATGGGTTATTTCAATCTGTGCTTCTTGGGAATTTTCTGGGTTGATGGAAATGTTTTGTATCTTGATTGTGGTAGGCATTATGTGACTTGCAACTATATACTAAAAATCTATGCATTTGATCGTACATAAATTTTACTTACAAAAATATGTCTGACCAAAATGATCAGTTATTACATAACTTGAACCTTTAGAGTTACTTGTAAACACTGAATATATTAAAGCTACAAATCTCAAGGAGCTACTATATGTACTGTATATTTTCCCTTGCATTCAGTAATGTTTATTTTTAGTCTGTTGTTTAGAGGTCGTCATATATATTTAAACAAGATCTAAACCTATAGAAATTGCTGATTGTTTTGTCTATTGAAAATCTTGTATGTTAGCAAAAAAAAAAGCATAGTTCAATCAATGGAAAAATTACTAATGCTGTGTAAGTTTTAGATGTTAATTTTTATGGTTCAAAGTTTTATATATATCTAAAATGCCCAATTGTAACAGATTTTTAAGTAACTCAAATCCAGAATAAAATTTTGACTCCTTTTCTGACCACTGAAATGTTGTCTTTTGGGGGCTTTGGCAGACTTTGTTTTCTTATTCTTAGGTTCTTAAAAAACATTTTAATGTTTTGATGAGGAATCCACAGTATACATTTGAAATTGTCTCTTGAAAACAGTGAAATATATTGGCAAAAATTTATTAGATCAGCTCTTGCTCTCCCTCCAGCCCAGCTTCCCTAACCCCTGATAAATGAGTGAAGCTGGCGGGTTAATATAGGAAACCAGGGAGAGCTTTGTGCCTTTTTCATGCCCCACTTACCATTTGTTTATAATTTTGTAGGTTCAGAACTGGAACAGTGAAATTCTTGCTAAACAAAAACCTCTTATTGCCAAACCTTCTGCAAAGCTACTCTTTGTCAACAGATTGAAGGGGAAAAAATACAAGACTAACTCCTCCACTAAAGTTCTGCAAGATGCCAGCAATTCCATTGACCACCGAATTCCAAATTCTCAGAGGGTATGCTGAACATAAGTTTTTGAATAGTGTGTTTTAAGTACCTAAGTTATAGTTTTACTATAGGTATACTGGATTTTTTATAATTTTACAATATTATAAAAGATCTTAGTTACGCAAAGAAGTCTTCCATATTTCCCTGTCTTTTCCGACTTCTTCAAAGCGAGAAGCGCTGATTACTCAGGTGGTGAGTTGTTCCACTATCTGTGATAGTAGTTCTTTGTGTTTAAAGTCACTTTTGTTTGTAAAAACACTACCATTTCTTTCAGTACAGGGCTTCCCAATAAAACTATCCTTTCAAATTAGAAATGGGAACAAATTAAATTTGGATGTTCAAGGATTTTACTAATTTAGAATGAAGAGTGTGTGCTAGCATTAACTTATACTTATTCATATTACTGAAGCTATAATAGGGTGGAAAACTATTTTGATGAAAAATGAGCACAGGAATCAGATTAACTTAAAATATCTAAAATCAAAATACCATGTGTTTTCTGATTAGTATCAGGGAAGTCTCTATTCTAACTAGTCTCTGTCCTGGTCTTGGATAAAAGGATCAAAATAAACTACAAAGAAGGTATTTCATATTTTTATCAGCTCCATTTTTCAAGCAATCAGAGCCTCTGAAAAAGTTAACTTTAGTCTTTTTGTATAAGAAATTTCTCTTGGTTCTTTGTCAGCATTCCATTATATCTGTACCCCTCAAGTATTCTTTGCCTTTATTTTTATCACCGGTTTTTTATACATGTTTTCTGGGCCGTATATGAGTAACAAAAGGAAAAGTTACAAGATATATATAAATGGCTCAAAAATTCAAAGCAGGCACCCCTTGGTTTTATGTTTAAGGTCTTAACTAAGACCACTTAGCACAATTTGAAAATGTACATACATACTTCTGGAGTTGTACTATTTTGATGTTCAGAATTTTGAACTACAGATAATTTTTTTGCACCTAGGAAAAAGTCTTTTTGTTCATCATTAATGCGTTTATAGGTGAAGTCCTTGAGAAGTTTAATTTTAATTATCTGATAGGAACTCTCACCAGGGAGGAATGGACAGAACTGGCCAAACTATAATAGCCAGTTGGCTTCAGTAACAAGCAAACATACCTACTGCCGGCTCTGCCTCAGAGTTTTATTTTCCATGGTTTCCAAGACAGTAGTCTCCCCCTTTTTGTCCTATCTTCTATATTGCTCCTCCTTAGCCCCCCATCCTCCCCCTTGCAATCTCTCTGTTGTCAGTCACCTAAAGGTTGGCAGTTCTCTCCTTATTTTCTACTCTGTACTACATCTTTATTATTCCTAAACCTTCAGCTCAACATGTTAAAAACTGTACTGTCTGAACCCCTTCTGCTCTTCCGTTTTCCTTATCTCAATCACTCTAGACTCCCTCTTCCAAATTAACCAAATACAGTAACCACACAGTCCCTTTATTTTCCTGTCTCTGTTGCAGATCCCTAAGTCTAATACTTCATCTCTAACTAGACTATTGGAATAGGCACCCACACTCCTCTCCCTTATGTATTTGTTATTAATCCTAGAGGGGCTATTCTGTTTCTGAAAACAAACGGCTTAAAACTGCTAGTGCTCCTCTTATTTCACATAGGAAGAAGTCTAAACTCACTAGCATTGCATATAAAAGCCCTTTTCCATCTCTTCCCTTACCCTACTCTTCAGGTCAGTCAGACCAGTCACACTGAGTCATCTCCTGGTACGCCAAACCTTTGCAATTGCATATTCATCAGCATGAAATGACTCTACCTTGCGAATGCCTGTTCATACTTCAGGAGCCAATCCAAGCATCGCATGCTTTTGTGATATCACATTTTTTTAAATCACATTTTCTCTATTTCCTCTACGAATATAAACTATACTATGTTTATATTATATAATACTTAGATCATTATGAATTACTTGTATGAAAGATTGAATTCATCATCTTCATTTTGAAGCCTTCCAAATTAGTATGACAGGTTTCCCCCTCACATTATTTATTTGGAGTTTATATTTTCTAGGATTTGCAAATCTTATATAATTAAAGGTCTTGGTAATCACTATTGTAGATTACATTGCTTAGTTTAAGTTTTTACAAAGATCAGTTTATTTAAATTTTGTTGGAGAAGCTTAGAATGAACTTTGAGCCTGAAGTACATGCCTGTATTGCTTACATTTGTATACTAAATGACTTATTTATTATCTGTACTAATGAGTCTGAGGTAAGTTTCTTTAGCCTTAGAAATATATGAATTAAAAACAAATAGCCAGAAATGCCTTTTTTAAAATTTATTTTTATTTTCTATTTAGAGTACATGACACTTTTATTAAATAAAATACAAAGGAGGTTATATTTTTAAAAATCAAATTAATCTCTGTATCTTGAAAAAAAATGAAGTTCTTTACACCTTACCCTGGGTATATAAAGGGGCTTTGCCAGTGAACTTCAACTCTCCCAACCTGCATTAGATCTACAGCCCCAAGCTGCTCTCCCTGGAAAGCCAGGGTCCTTCAGCTCCTGGCAGAAATGCCTTTTATTAGTTGGGTTGAAATTATACTTTTTCTTTTTACTACCATCTTATAGTATTCTTCTTGAAAATGAAATGTCAGTTTTGATTTTTAATCTTCATCCTTTTACCTTTTACATTTGAGTGTGTCCTTATGTTGTCCCACTGTTCATCTCAGGATAATGCTGGAATATTTAAGTATACTAGACTTTCTCTCCATATTATAGAAAATGAATGCTGATACTATTGGAGATGAAGGATTCTTTGACTTATTAAGCCGATTTCAAAGTAATAGGATGGATGATCAGAGGTGTTGCTTACAAGAAAAGAAGTGCCGAACAATTTCAACAGCAACTTCTTCCACTCCCCCCAAAAGGATGCTACAAAGTAGGTCATTTGTGCCTCTCCCCCAATTTTAATAGTTCCCTTTAATGATCTTGTGATTTATTTTTAAGGACTTAGTTCCATCATAGGACATACAGTAGTAGATGAGCCTCAATCCAGATATATCAGAATGCCAGTACTGGTGCAGATCAAAACAAGGTTTTGTTTCAGTTCCCCTGAATATATCTGACCTTTTAGTTAATGTGTTGTATCATATTCCCTCCCTAGTTTCTTTGGGGGTGGAAAAAATCCAATTTTAAGAAATAAAGATACTGGCAAAGAAACAAAAAAGTTGTAACTACCTTTTAACTGTATGTAAAGTGTAAGTACTTCATATCTGAGATTAAAAAAGAAAAGCCAAGACAGACTTTGAAAAGGAACATGAAGCTAAAGTCATAGGGAAGGCTTGTCTGAGCCTTAGAAAAGTCTGAAACAGGTCACTTAAATGTTTTTATTTCAACTACCAAAAAACTAACCCTACCACAGACCAAGATTTGCCAGCAGCACTTTAACTCCTAACTAAATCATTCCTCTCCAGAGCATAGAATAAAAAACATTGTCTTTTTATACTGGTTTGATAAATTATGGAAGAAAAAGTTTATTCACCTTCCCAAATATAAGCCTGTATCTGGTAAAATTATACTTCAGGTGGACATTAGATATAGGGAAATATAGTCAAATCTGAATAACCCCCAAGCAGACCATCGGGAAGTACTCTGGGAGGGTCACTCTTCCCTGCTCTAAAAGAACAACCCCCAGCTAGTCCATCCCAAGCCTAAGAGACTATCCCTGACAGAGCTAAAACTGCACAGAGTGAATGCTGGGGCTGAACAAGGCAGAAAGGAACTATATATATTTGATAAACATGATTAGATATGTCTATGCTTATGTTTTGGCGCTTTTTTTTTTTTTTTTTTTTACTTTCTTCATAGCACCATCTGTTTCTGTGGTATCCCCCAATACGGATGAGTTTTTGGATCTTCTTGCCAGCTCACAGAGCCGCCGTCTGGATGACCAGAGAGCCAGTTTCAGTAATTTGCCAGGGCTTCGTCTGACACAAAACAATAACCAGTCAGTGCTTGGCCACCTGATAACTAATGACAACACAGAGCTTGACGAAGACTTCTTTGACATCCTTGTAAAATGTCAAGTAAGTCTACGTCTGTTTTTTCATTCTGTATATAGCTCAGATATTTAGGGGCCTATCAGACAAAGGATATAGATTCTTTTTAGAGATTCTCATTTTCTTGTACTCATTTTGGTGGTGAGGTAAGATGTTGCTGATGATCCCCTCTGAGCTGTGGTGGAGTGGAGACTAGGTTGGAAGGAAACCTCAAGAAGAACCAGCCCTCTTTTCTTGCTTTTTTAGGGAGGTAGCAGCAGAAGCAACCAGTGATTGATATGGAGAGTCTAGCTGGGACCCTGCCTAGAGAGTTTGCCATTTGGAAGAAATGTAGATATCGAGATAAGTTTTCATGTTTTAGCTGTTGTAATAATCATTAACCATAGTGGTTAAGGAGTGTCTTTCATGGCTTATACAGTTCTCTGAGAATAGCAGTGCCTCTTCTAGCTGCCTGATCCTAGTTCTGTCTGTGCCTCATTTACTCAATCATAAAAAGATGATCACAGGTAGTAACCTACTTTCATTCATTCAATGAAAGACAAGTATTATGTTTCAGGCACTGTTCTTGGCACTAAGATACACTTGCTTTTTAATGGAGCCTACATTTTAGTGGGAAAGACATGAACAAGTGTGTATATATATGTCAAGTAGTGATCACCTGCTATGAAGGACAAGTAGGATGGATGTGTGTGTGCCTGCCTGTTTTAGATGGAGTGGCTAGAGGGAGGACCTTTCTGGACTGACATTTGAACAGAGACCTGAATGAGGTGAATGATTCCACTATGTGAATATCTAGTAAAAGAACATTCCATGCATAGGAGACAGCAAGTGCTCTTTTGGGTTCTAAACTTGGCAGGTTCAAACGATGGCAAGGCAGCCAGTGTGACTGGCATGGGGTAGGGAAGAATGGTGGGAGATGAAGATGGAAACGTAACCTGGTCATATAGGCTCTGGTAGGCCATTGTGAGGAATTGTGTTCTAAACATGAGAATAAGACACTGAGTATGAAACACTTTGAGCAAAGGAATGACATGACCCTTTTACATTTTAAAAGGATCACCCTGGCTGCTGTTGGAAGAATGTAAAGTGGTATGGGGTTAGCAGGAAAACCAGTTAGGAACCTACTACTATAATCTGGGCAAGAGATACTGGTGTTTGGACTAAGGCGGTAGTAGTGGTGATGGTGACAAATCAAAATAAGGATATATTTTGAAGTTATAGTTGACAAGACTTGTTAATAAATTGGATGAAGCACATAAAGGAGAGACTCAATGACAGTCCTACTCTTTAGCTTGAGAAACACTATGAATGATGGTGTCACATACTGAAAAGAAGGCTAGAGGAAAAGCAAGTTTGGTGGGGGTGGGGGGGATCAAGAGTTCTGTTTTTAGCTGTGTTAAATGTGGGAAACCTATTAGACATTCAAGTGGAGATGATGAGTAGGCAATTGTATATGAAAATCCTCAGCCCAAAGGAGAAGTAAATTTGAGAGTCATTAGCATATAGCTAGTATTAAAGCCCTGGGAGGGGATTGCCTAAAGAACAGAGAAGGAAATGGGAAGATGTTCAAGACTAAGCTCTGGACATTCCAACATGTACTAGATGGATCGAGGAAGATAAGCTAGCAAAGAAACAAGCAGCCAGATGGTTGGAAGAAAGCCCAGAGAGGGTAGCGTGGTAGAAGCAAAGTGAAGAAACTCTTCTAAGGAGTCATCAGCTATATCAAATGGTGCTAAGAGGTTACCTCGAGCTATAAATTTGGCAATATGAAGGTTGTTGGAAACTTTGAAAAATGCTGGTTCAGTGATTTGGTGGGGACAAAGGTTAAAAAAAATGGAGAATGAAAAAGGGAAGATAAATTGTAGAAAGCTTTGAAGGGGGTTTTTGTAAGGAAAAGAGGAATGGATCATTAGCTGGAGTGGGACATGAGTTAAGAGTGGGTTTTTGAGGAGATAAACAGTATGTCTACTAGTAGAAACGATAAAGAAGAGCAGGGAACTGGTGTAGGAAAGTATGGGACAGTGAAGGAAAACAGTTTTTATGGAGGCAAGAGGGAAGCAGAGTATAGGCATGTAAATTTGGTGAGGAACAAATAGGAATTCTCTTCTGGTTGCTCTCATTTTCTCAGCAAAGTAAGAAGTAGATCAGTTAGCAGAGACTGGGGTTGGAGGCACTAAATTTGAGAAGAAAGTAGAAAATAGTTACCATAGAGAAACTGCAAGCACGTATTACCAAAGAGAAGTAATAGGATTGCTGAGCTCTGCTGAGGTCCCATTTCAGGTTCACAGACATAACTAAGACCTGTCAGTGCAGTTGTGCTATTTTCTCCAGTCATAACCAGCTGCTTGAGTACACAGATTTAATCAAGGTTTTTGTCAAGAGAATGTGATAAGGTACACAGGTAGTTTAGTGGTTAGAATGCCCACCTTTCATGTGGGAGACCTGGGTTCAATTCACCCAAAAAACCCCACGAGATTGTGATAGCATTGAGGGCATATACTAGGGAGCAATTTCAAAAATGGGCTTTGTGATCTAGTACCAGCTGCGTACTTTTCTACAAGATACTTACCACGTTCTGATTCTGTAGGTCATTTTCAAGAAAAGAAAATTTGCTGGGTTTCAGGTCTAAAGTAAATTTCTAAAAGAAGAGGCAAACAAGGAAATGTTTTAAAGCTACGTTATTGTGAATGACTGACAATGAAACGTGGAGCTCTCCTTACGCGTGGTGTCTGTATTTCCCTGTCTCTTAAATCTTCAGGGGTCCAGATTAGATGACCAGAGGTGTGCACCACCACCAGCTGCCACAAAGGGACCAACAGTACCAGACGAGGACTTTGTCAGCCTTATTTTACGATCTCAGGCAAAAAGAATGGATGAACAGAGAGTTCCTTTACAAAGAGATCAAAACAGAGACACTGAATTTGGGCTAAAAGAACTTTTGCAAAGCAATGCTTTGTTGGAATTTAAAAATTCAGAACAAAAATCAAACCACTAGTTACTATGGATTCCTTTTTTAAGCGACCGTATCTCCTTGCAGAGAAATTCAACTTACTACTTTTTTCCTTAAAAGGAGAATTTATAGCACTATAATATAGCTTAAAATGTTTTTTAGAATGATGTAAATATTTTAACCTTGAATAGTTTAGTATTAATGAATGAACATTCCTCTGGACACTCACTTGTTTCAGGGTGGAGGTGTCTTTGTAAGGTGCTTCATCAATTTTTGTAATTACTGCTTAGAATTGTGGTTTTGGGCAACTGGTACATTCCTTTACTGAATGTTTATAAAGCAGGAAGCTGAATCCTAGACCATAATTTAAACTACCCTGCTGAGATAATTTTTAAGAATCTTAGTAAAATACTTAAGTATGTATATAAGAGAATCATGCTGTTTAGTAAAAATAAAATTTATAAAACAATTTAAAAATCAGGATGACCTAATAATGTTTTAAAAAAGAAAAACGGTTATTTCAAGAGCCCAGGCCACTTAAGTAGAAAACATGAAAACTCATAAAAAATTAAATAAATAAGAAAAAAGGCCTCATGAAGGTGGTTTACAGGAGTTACGTAACAGGACATGACAAAGACAAGAGGGTAGGACACAGCAGGGGCTGGACGACAGATGAACTGCTTAATGCAAATGCCCACACCTGGAACAAGCTGGCAACGCATCGAACCCTGGTTGTTTCTGATTCTGCAGACGTGGGATGGGATCTGGGCCTCTCGGGTCTTTCTAATAGTCCTTCACGTGATTCTGATGGTCAAACAGGATTGAGAACCACTTCTCTAAATGGCCCCAAAAAAGGAGAAAAACCTTTTAGTTGCATAATCTGTAATGACACTTAAGGACTCAGTAAAAAAAGAAAACAACAAACAACACACATTATTCTAGGTTTTTAGATCAAATTTTGCCAAAAGTATTAAGTTAACAAGTGTATTATATGTGTTTTACATTTAAAGTGTGATGTCCTCGACAGCATCCTTTAAAAACTGCAGACAATTTTCCGGGCTTTTTCTTATAAGGATAATCAAAAAGCAGACACAGCCTATCAAACTACAGTAATGTAAAAACAAATGTTTATTTTGTGTATACCATGGTTGTTAGATTCTATAACATTGGGCATTATCTGTTCAGTTTAGAAGTTACTTTTAAGAGACGCCAATCCCCATTCTGACTTTCCTAAAAACTTGTCACACTAAGCTTCATTTTTAATGATAAATATTGGCTAGTCGATAAACAGCTTCATCTTTTCTAGTTATGAACTGGCTTTGATATGTTCAATTTGCTTTAACAAAGTCTTCCCTGAATTGCTGTCATCATTCAACAGCATTAGCGCATGTTGCCTTCCTAGCTGTCAAAGTAGATTTCATCCCCAAATGGATATCTGTAATGAAAAGATAAAGATGAAATTTTATATAAAGTAAATTTTAAAAAGGATTACTTTTGGACTTATTAAAAGACAGTCTTTAAAGGACTGATTAAAAGACATAAAAGCGGGTGGGCCATCAGAGTTCTTGCCTGCCATGCCAGAGACCCAGGTTCGATTATTGATGCCTGCCCATGCAAAAAAAAAAAAAAAAAAGACATAAAAGTACAAGCAGCATTAACTCTACAAGGACAGTTAAGTCTATCACATGAGACATTAATTTCTCTTCACAATCAGATCACAGCTTGAATACAGCTACCACCTTGGAAGCATATTCCCAAATCAGGGTGAACCTGTCTAGTCTCCAGAGAGAACTACTTTACATGCATCGACTTCTCCCCCACCCCCACATTCAACCCTTCCCATGTTCACAAATCTAAACTTCCAGGCACCCTTCCATTTAATTTGTTATATACCTTCTGTGTTATAAAATTTTAATATAAAATCCTCTCTCTCTTGGAAAAATGATTTCCTTTCTGATGAAAAAAACTGAAGATGCTTACACTATTAAACTGGAAAATATTACATGTTACAGGTGTCTATGCTTTTGGGAGCCAAAAAGGGATATAGTCTGCATTTCACGTAAAAAACATTTTAAAAAGCAACTACTTTCTCTTTCTTCTGAAACAAGTATCTTTAGCATGAAAATGTTAAGACGTTATTCCTTACTGGTATTATTTTTAATAAGCAGTTGAACATAACTTCTACTGTGTATATGGTTAAGACAAAGGACGCCTGGATGTATGTGAAATTTGCTTCCTAGCCAAGTGTATGCACGTGCAAAATTTATATATTGCTCCAAAAAATCTAAAAGTGAGAAATATTTTTTTAAATCATAAAAACTAACTTAAAATGTTGCTTATATCATCTGTCTCTGCAATTAAGTTAAAAATACCTTACTGTTTCTCAATCATGGTATTCTTTGTGTGTAGATATTGAAAAGTTAGAATTTCATTTGGCCAAATCTTACTACAGCATAGGATACAGTAATAGCCAACAGTCTCAACTGCTGGGATACTGAACAGCATGGAAAATAAGGCTTATAAAGCCAGTGTACTGCATATGGTGGGGAGAGAATATATAGGTATTCTCAAATTGTACTGACTATCTAAAACTGAGGTTACCAATTTAACAAGCTATATTATCTAAATTCTCCTGGCTATCTTACAGTGATAACTACAAGTTGTGAGAGATGAAGGTAGAATAAGAAACCTGAATTAGATTTAGAAAGCCACATTAACCTGTGCAGGTCTCCAGATATACAAATAACTGAGGCTTTGGCACAACTGATGCTGGTAACAGACTTTGGCTACAGTAAGGTACTGCAGTACAAAAGAGGGCAAACTTGACCATAGTGGACCTTCCTTAAAAGTTGTTTTTGAGAATCTAATCTCCATTTTGCGCTTTTTTTTTTGGCATGGGCAGGTCCGAGAATCAAACCCAGGTCTCCGGCGTGGCAAGCAAGAATTGTGCCACTGAGCCACCATTGTATCACCCGAGAATCCAATCACTTTGGAAACACTATTTGAACCCAATGCATAACTAACAAATTATCCTCTGTAACTATAGTAGATATTACAAGACTTCCACTAGGCTACAGCACTTTGGTTAGTTGGTTCCTATATATGCTTGCACAGAATAAAATTTCGTTTCAATGTCCCCTAATTTAAACTGGCCTCCTTAAAAATCCAGAATCATGATGTCTGCTACATGTTCATCTTAAACTATAAATTCTATGAGACCCTGTTCCAAATTAACCCTTTGTGGGATATGTCTTAATACCAAAGAGAAGACGAGATTAAATAGAAGCCTTTATCTATATGCATGCTTGTTAATTCTGATTGTCAGTAAAAATAGTAATGCTTAAGTTGGCTATCTTACAGTGGTAGATATCTGAACATTAATGGAGAAAAGAAAGTTGTGAAGAGTGTACTTTAGAAAACCCACAGAAGACCTCAGAGTGTTGTCCATGTCTGTGTTCCTCTAACCACACGGGCTCCCGACCACATCCTTTCCGCATGCTGCAACTGCAGGTCTTGCTGGGCTGCTCGTGCTGCCTTCCTCCGGGCTGCCTTTGGCTTCAGTCCTGAGCTGGGCCTTTTCCACTGTAGGTGATGCTTCCAGACTCCCTGATGTCTCTTGGCCAGAGACAGATTGAGCAAACTGGCTGCTTTTAGTACTGCTCTCTGTGACTGTGCTTTCTTTTGGGATTTCATCAGTCTCTTGTGGTTTTGTATCCAAAATGGGTGATTTATGCTATAAAGCACAGATTTATATTTATTTTAATTATTTAATTTTAATGTGAAGGTTTACTAATCAAGCATGTTTAACAAGACTGTATGTCCTAACTCTTTCAAATCCTGGTCCAAAGCTGCACTGTTACTATATAAATATTATTAAGCCTCACAGAGCTGTACATTCTACATGAAGGAGTTGGACACTTCAGATGATGGTGAACTAGCTTATTAGAAGAGCTCAGGAAAATTGGTGACCAGTATTGCTATTTAACCCCTCTTACCCATTGAGAATAATTCACTCAACAAAATTTACTGAACATAAATCATGTTCTAGATTTGGAACAAAAACACTGGAAGGTTGGGGACAGAATTATGCAACAAATAAACTAGAAAACTATAATATATAGCATGTGAAATGGTGTTGACTATGTAGACAAACCAGGGAAAGTAAGAAGTGCTGGAAGTGGGATAGGGGTAGTAGGATCAGGCTTCAGTTTAAATTAGGAAGGCCTGAAAAGGTGACATATGAGGAAAGACAGAAGAAATGAACCACATGAATGCATGAGGCAACAGCTTTCTGGATATAGGGAACAAGTACAAAGGCCCCGAGTTCAAACAACGGTGAGGAGGTTCTTGTGGCTGAAGAAGAGTGAGCACAGGGGCAGAGTAGGAGAGGAGGCCAGTGATGGAAGGGGCAGATCAAGGAGGATGGGAAGCCACTGGGGGATTTTTGAGATGAGTGATACATGACTATTAAGGCTGTAGATGGAACATCTTAAGCTTTTCTGGGTGCATATATTTATTCTTGTTTTAAGGAAAAATGGGAAGGGATTCTTTAATTTCCTATGCTCCCTTGTGTTCCTAACAGTTTCTCGAAGGTTTATAATTGCAACTGAAACTTTGCAAATAAATGACAAGACAGATTCCTACAGGGAAGTCAAAATATTGTTTTACATAACCAATAATGGTAAAAAAAAAAAAAAAATCCTCACCATGCTACAGGTGAAAAGTAAAATCTAACCAGCTAACTGCATAATAACTTTGGGAAAGCAAGGTTTTGATCGATCCCTCAACCCACTCTTCCATCCAGCTAAGCCTTCAGAGGCTCGCGCTGCAGGTTCCCTAAGGCTCAGGACCTACAGAGACTCTTCAGATGTAGACTTTCTAGTTGTACTCAGCTGTTGGCTTCCTATGAAATTTCATTTAAATTATCATTTGTCCTGACAAACTACTGTTAAATAGTGTCCACATAAAAATTAAATCTCATCTTATTTCTTCTGAGGCAGCTGTACTGACCTGACCACAAGGGGGTGGGGGAGAATGACCAGTTATATCACTGACAATATAATTAACAATAAAGGGTAAAAGCCTTTTAGAATAAAAATATTAAAAAAAAAAAAAAACAAAAACAAAACCCTCTATAGGAAGCGTTTAGGTGTAGTATGAAGAGACAGCAAAATAAACAGCTGCTGACTTACACTGGGCACCGCCTCAGGATGCTCTCGCACTTCTGTGTCTGGTAAATCAAATGCCCGGAGCACTTCAGGGCTCTTGTTGCCAGTCTGAAATCTCAAGCCAACATCTCTTTCTCTCAAAACATCTCTTCTACCCTCATCTGTTTGGTCACAAGGCCCTTTCTCAAAGGGACCACTCTGGCCCCTATAATAGAAATCTGCATCACCTGCTCCACCACGGAGTCTATAATCAATTTCCTTCTGAAGTCTTGTATCACCTGAGTGAAGTGCCAGGGGACGGTCTCTCTCAGGACCACCCACATGTCTCAGCATACCAACAGATTTTCCTGCACCATAGCAGAAACTCTGTAAGAAAAGGAAATACATTTTCCTAAGTACTTAGTGGAATAACTCAGAAAGAAGTTATAAGGTATTTTATTCAGGGTGCTAACAAAAATATGTAATTTAAAACTTACTTATGGCATTTATAAAAGTAAATGTGTTAATTCCACTGTTTTATCCCCACTAAAACTTTGGTAGATTAATACAAGGCTTGGATAGCCAATCAAATTTAAGAAATCACTCAGTATTAAGTAGACATTCGAAAGAGCTAAATACATTTGAATGCAGTTAAGCTGACACGTATAAATTTAAAATGGAAGGTTCTAGTTTGCTGTTAATTGTTATGTTTATGTACACAACCATCATATAAGGTAAATGATGAAAACAATTTAAAACTGTCCATCGAGGAAACATTCTGTTGTGGGGTTTACTTGTCTTATAAAAACAAACGTGGACTTCTGGGAAGATGGCATAATGGAGTGGCGCAAGTTCACTCCTGCTCCACGAAACAAGGCAGGGAAGGGGGAGAGAATGACTAGGACTGCAGTCCCGGGGTGTGAATAAACAAGGGTCTTTAGGCAGTCTTGGGGAGGAGAGGGTTGGGGGGACTGGGTCGGTGGGCAGGGTGGATTTGAGTGACCGAGCTCTCCACTGGGGCAGGTTTCGGCACGCAGGAAGGTGTGACAGGAAGAGGCTGACCGTCCTCTGCTCCAGCCTGCCCAGCTTCCGGCCGGAGAGACCTCTTGGAGCCGGTTGTAGTGGACAGCACCCTGCGGGGAGCTGGGCTTCCGGGTACAGAAAGTGATAACCCGGCAAGGTGTGGGAATAACCAGCCCAGCAGGCAGGCTGTCTGGCACAGTTGGTTGGTGCCACAGTACCACTGGCAAAGATCTGCCATCCAGCTGCCCTGGGCCGGGAGCAGCACCCAAACCAAGCTTGCCATCCTCGCCATTGCAGCCAGGGTGGCCAGGGCTGAGGGAGGAGAACCTCGGGTCCGCCACCTGCTGGTGAGAAGGGGTAAGTGCAAGTCAGCTGCCACAGACAAGGGAGCAGGGAGCCTGACTGGGGAGGAGCCTCGCGGTCACCACCTACTGGGGAGACATGGTAAGTGCAGGCAGGCTAACTCCCTATCTGTCTGAGTTTTTATTTTCTATTTTATTTTCTTACTATTCTTTTTTTCTTTTCAAAATATATTCTTTCTATACATTTTTAGGTAATAATGGCGTTTTCATTTTTTTTATTTTTATAGATATTTTACATTTTCTACATGTATTATTTTCTATTTCCTATTTCACATATTTCTATTATTCATTATTTTTATTTATTTTTTTTGCTTAAATTTTCTCTTCCTTTGGTGGGCACAAGTCTGACTTCAAATCCAGTATATCTTGGGATGTCTCCTTTCAATTCTGGGGCCTAGTACTATTGAAGTGGGGTTTGTTTTTGTACTTATTTTTGTGTTTCATATTTTTATTTTATTTTATGTATAATTATCTCCTTTTTTTCTGGGGCATGGGCCAGGAGTCAAGCCTGGTCTCCTGCGTGGTGGGCGGCCATGCTACTAATGAAGTACCTGGACCTCCAGGCCTAGCTTCTAATAGACCCTCAAGTTGAACTGTATTCCCCACATGAGATATGGGCTTGATTTGGCAGAGAATACGAACAAACCAAGTGCAAAAGGAAATCTTTAGCGAAAACCCAGCAAATATAAAACTTAGGAAGAGTTAAGTAAACCAACTTGCAAAATAAACATATCAAGATAATCAAATCCCCCAAACATCACAAAATATCACAAAGCACATGAAGATCCAAGCAAAAATGGCCCAGCCAAATGATCAAATCAAAATTTCAGAGGGGGCACAGAATATGGAACAACTAGTCAAGGATATTTATTTAAAAAATCAGGAAGATATTAGAAAAGCATAATGAAGAATTTGGAAGGTTAAACAGAAAATGGCCAATCTCACACAAATGAAAGCTACAGTAGACCACATTAGAAATATAGTAGACACACACAATAACAAATCAGAAGAAGCAGAAGGAAGATAAGTGAGCTAGAAGACAAAAGCCAGAAGACTTTTGTGAACTAGAGTGCACAAAAGAACAAATGGCAAGAAAGATGGAAAACAATGCAACTGAATCCTAGGAAAATGGTGGACAATAAAAGGCAAACAAATATAAGAATCACTGATAGTCAGAAGGCAAAGAGGAAAGGGTTGGGAAAGTCAGTTGAAGATAAACTTGGGGAAAACCTCAACCCTTATAAAAGACAGAAATATGCAAATCAAGAAGGCCCAATGAACTTCAAATAGAGTAATTCAAACAGGCCTACTCTAAGGCACACATTAATCAAACTACCAGGTGTTGAAGAGAAACACGAAGTCTTGAAAGTAGCACAATAAAAGCAAACTACAAGGGAAAACAAGTAAGTCTGACTTCAGACTACTCAACAGGCACCATGGAAGCAAGAAGACAGTAATATAAGATCCTGAACAAGAAAGGCTTTCAGATAGGTCAAGTCTACTTAAAATTTAGGCCTAAGAGTCACCTCCAGGAGGGCCTCTTTTGTTACTCAGATGTGGCCTCTCTCTCCAGCCAACATGATGAGCAGTCTCACCACCCTTCCCCTCTCTGCGTGGGACATGACTCCCAGGGATGTGTACCTTCCTGGCAACATGGGACAGAGAACCTGGAATGAGCTGAGATT
>PVIY010029204.1:0-32275 GCA_004026745.1 Myrmecophaga tridactyla
CCACTCAAATGGGTGGAGACATGTCATCCCTTAATCCAGTTTAACAACCATTCTTAACTAAATCACATCAACCAGGGAGATGATCTCATTAGTTTCAAACATACAGCATTGAGTAGAGATTATTCTACTTTTATGAAATGGGATTTATATTAAAACATGACTTTTCTTAGGGGGGCATACTTCCTTTCAAACCAGCACACAACATATCAAAACTTATGGGATGCAGTGAAGGAGGTGCTGAGAGTGAAATTTATTGTCCTAAATGCCTATATTAAAAAAGAGCAAAAATCAAGGAATTAACTGTTCAGCTGGAGGAACTAGAGAAAAAATAACAAACCAACCCCGGAGCAAACAAAAGGAAAGAAATAACAAAGATTAGAGCAGAAATAAATGAAATTGAGAACATGAAAATAATAGAGAGAATCAATAAAACCAGAAGTTGGTTCTATGAGAAAATCAGTAAAATTACCGAACCCTCAGCTAGGCTGACAAAGAAAAAAAGAGAGAGGATGCAAATAAATTAAATCAGTAATGGGAGAGAGGACACAACTACTGACCCCTCAGTAATAAAGGAGATAATGAGACCTAGAGTGGACAATGATGGTGATTAAATGTACAAATATAAGAATGTTTTTACATGAGGGACAACAAAAGAATGTCACCATTGCAAGGTTTTGAAAATGGGATGGTATATGGAAAAAATACAATCAATATAAACTAGGGTCCACAGTTAACAGTAACACTGTAATATGCTTCCATATTACTATATATATATATTTGGCAATATACCAAAGCTAAATGTTAATTAGAGGGGGATATAAGGGAGGGGTAGGGGACTCTTGGTGGTGGTGTTGTTTCTCCTTTTTATTTATTTTTTTACATTTCCATTCTTCATTTTTTTTCTCTTATTTCTTTGTGGAAGAAATGGAAATGTCCTAATATAGACTGTAGAGGTAAATGTACAACTATGTGATTATACCAGAAACCATTGATTGTTTACTTAGGGTGGATTGTATGGTGTATGAATAAAACTGGTATTTAAAAAATTCTAAGTATAATATACACATCATATTTCAAAGTATAATTATGGAAAAAATGTGAAATATTTCTCTAATTATTTTTAATTTTGACTACAGGTTGAAACAATAGTTTGATATGTTGGGGTAAATAAAATATATTATTAAAATTAATTTCAATGGTTTCTTCTTAGTTTTTAAAATGTGGTTATTAGGAAATTTACAATTATGTATGTGGTTTGCATTTTATTTCTTATGGACATTGATGGTATATAGAACTTACATCTTTACAATACTGAGTGTGTCATAATGTAAATATGAATAATGTGTATATCCTTCCAAGTTATTTCAGTCTTAATTTCTCTAAAATTTTCTAATTTTCTCATAGAGGTCTTATATAACTTTTCCTAGGTATTTTTTAAAAATTATTTTTATTGTTAAAACAACATACAATATGTGTTATACAATAAAAAAGTTTAAAAAAACCAACAACATACAAACTTCCTAAGTATTTTTGATACTATTGTAAGCAGTGTCTTTTTAAAAAATTCCATTTTCTGTTTGTTGCTAGCATACAGACAAGAAATAGATCTTTGTTTACTGACCCTGCATCCAGCTAAAGCTAAATTTGTGAAACTCTTAACAATTCCAAATTTGCTAAACTCTAATTCCAGCTCTTTGTAATCATATAAAAATTTTGGATGATCTATGTACCTAATTATGTTATCTAAATTTCTTCTTTTTAAATTTTATAACTTATTTCTTTTACTTGCCTTATGTTACTGGCTAGAACCTCCAGGACAATGTCATCCTAAGTGGAATAATGGGCATTCTTTGATATTCCCAATCTCAAAGGTAAAGCTTTCAATATTTCACAGTTAACACAAAGATATATGAATGAGTATTTTAAATCTCTGGGTGTGTGCTCTTATTTAAACCATAAAATATTGATGACTTCTTAGTTATTTCTTACACTATAGTCAAAATTCTAAAATCTCATTTTTCTAGATTGAGGCATTTATTTTTTTAACTTTTTAAAAATTGTATAATATATATACAAAGCAAAGAAAGAAAAAAATCAATAATTTTCAAAGCTCTCTTCAACAATTAATTGTGGAACAGATCCCAGATTTGTCATGGATTACCATCATCTCAGGTTTTTCCTTCTAGCTGCTCCAGAATACTGGAGGCTAGAAGGAATTTTTTTTTTTTATCATCACAATCGACTTTTTTGTGAAAAATAACATATATACAAAAAAGCAATAAATTTCAAAGCACATTGCAACAATTAGTTGTAGAACAGACTTAAGAGTTTAGTATGGGTTACAATTCCACAATTTTAGGTTTTTACTTCTAGCTGCTCTAAGATACTGGAGACTAAAAGAAATATCAACATGATTCAGTAATTATACTCATTTGTTAAACCCAACCTTCTCTATAACTCCACCATCAACTTTGATCTTTCTCCCACTCGTTAGGGGTATTTGGGCTATCCCCATTCTAACTTTTTCATGTTGGAAGGGGGTGTCAATAACATGGGAAAGGGGGATAGATGTAGTTAATGTTCTGGAGAGGTTGGCCCTCCTGCATTTCAGGACTTACCTGGTCCAGGGAACCATATGGAGATTGTAGGTTTCTGGAAAGTTACCCTAGGGCATGGAACCTTTGTAGAATCTTCTATAATGCCCTACATGTTCTTTAGGATTGTCTGGAATGGTTTTGGTTGGGGTTTGGTAGGTTATGGTAGGTAGCAATATCTAACTGAAGCTTGCATATGAGTGACCTCCAGAGTAGCCTCTCAACTCTATCTGAACTCTCTCAGCCACTGATACCTATGTGTTACACTTCTTTTCCCCTTTTTGGTCAGCATGGCATTACTGATCCCACGGTGTGAGGCATTTATTTTTAAATCTCATTAAAATATACACATTAGAGAGTACTTACTTAAGAATCATAGTCATTGTTTCTTTTCGATCTTTTCCTTGGAAAGGTAGTGTACCAGTGAGCATTTCAAACTATAAAAAGGCAAAATCATCAATGGTATTAGCTACTAAGTATAAAATCTCAAGGCCAGGAGGTAAAAAAAAAAAAACCCAGCATCATCTTAATTACAACTAAATCATTTAAAAATGCTATATAATAAAAAAAACAAGTGATTTCTATTTCTACCATATTCATGACTAATTTTATTCATGACTAAAATTCTTGATGATTCCTAAAAGACAACCAAGCTATAGCTCTTTTGCAGAAATTAATCATATTTTAAATGGCAATTTAAAAGTATAATATGTAAAAAATTTTATAGATATGCTAATTTCATATGAACTTATTTCACTTTTAAGTCATTCAATAATAGATTTCTGAACCAGTTTTTCCCACAGAGTAAATATTGTTAATGCTTCAGATTGTTTCTATATGCAGAAAACCTAGGGTAATACATTTTTGTGTTTTCAAACTAAGGAGAGATGGAACCAAATGATGTGCTCCTTCCACACTGCATGTGATATTTTTTGTTCTTGGTTCTTATATGTACTACAAAATGCAGAAAATAAAAAACACCAGTATCTGTCTCATAACATTCACTGCTGATCCTCATTTAACAAACAAAACAACCCAAAACCTTACCATTAACACACCAAAAGACCACCAATCAGCACTCTGAGTATGACCTCGACGATTAACGACTTCTGGAGCCATATATTCCACAGTTCCACAAAAAGAATATGCCTTCTTTTCATGGTCAATAGACTCTTTACTTAGGCCAAAATCTGCCAAAATAAACATCAAATTCATTAAGTATTCTATAATAATTTGCACATGTAAATTTTAAACTTTGAGTTCCAACATTTATATTATTTTAAAATTTTAATATAAATTTTTAGTACAAATAATGCTCATTACTCAATATCTGTTCCATAATCAACCTTAAAGGAAATTATATAGGGTAGGAAAATATTTTAATAAAATGAGGATTTTACCTGTTAACTTGATGTGACCTTCTTCATCGAGAAGTATGCTGAAAGAAAAAGAAAATCTTTTAAAGCCACTAAACAGATACATCCTTAAGTATCAGATCACCACATTCATTCTATAAACTATCATTTGAGACCATGAAAAAGGCAAAGGTAAAAGAGGAAAACAATTATTTTTTGACACATATATACATATAACAAAATCCCAAAGGCAAAGCTATAAACTTGTATTAATGTGCCAGAGGTACTTGTAAACTATTAGGAAAAGGAATTCCAAAAGCTATAGTCTTCCAAGCTGCTTGCTAATGCCTTTCTGAAGAGGTAGCCTAGTTAAACTCCCCAAGTGCTTGCATCACAACACAGAGAGAGGGTCTACACAATTAAGTCAAATCTGTTGGAGTTTTCATTCCCTTGCTCATTTAAAAATTTTTTATTTATTTTATTTTTTCTTAGTTTTTTCTCTCTTGGTCATTTTTTTTTTTTTTTTTAAACATGGGCAGACACGGGGAATCGAACCCAGGTCCTCTCGCATGGCAGGCAAGCATTCTTGCCTGCTGAGCCACCGTGGCCTGCCCTCTTGGTCATTTTTAAGGCATCTAACTCAGTCATTCTTTCTCAGTTTTTCTTTTCTTCTGACACAGCCTACACAATTCTCTTCTCCTCAAACTACCACCTTCCTTACCATCTTTCACTCGGTTTTTTTTTTTCACTGACCCATCCCTTCACTGTATACATTCTTTAGTGTTTTCTTTCTTTCCCAGTAAACAATCAGCTCCTAGATAACTGTGACCTTATTCACTTTTGTAGTTCTGTGTCTGGTGGAACATAAATAAGAAATGTTTGCTGAAGAAACGGGCAAGGCTCTTTAGGTAGGTTGGAGCTAGTCTGCAAAGGGCCTCAAGGCATTTCAAATACTTTGGACTTCTTCCCAAGGACAAAGGAAATTACAAAAGGTTTACACGCATGCAGGAACAGAGGTAATCACATTTATGAATTTAGAAAACAATTTAGAGGGAAAAATAAAAGATATTTAGTGAGCTCTTAGATATGGATCATGATGAAGAACTAATGAAGAGTGGCACTCAGGTTTCTGGCTTGAGCAGCTATTTGAGTGGAGAGTAATGCCATTATTTAAAGAGACAAAGTACAAAGCCTATGCCAACAATTTTACTTCTTGCTGGGTATTTTAGTCCACTGTCTAATAAATACAAGGAAGACAGCTCTAAAATAAAACAAAAGTTCAAATCATTCTTGGTAATTTTGAGAAGGAAAAAAAAGAACAAAGAAAATATGGTTAAAAGGGCATTACTTATGCCTTCTTTAGCATCTATATTCTTCAAAGATAACCATGTTCATGCTTTATCTTAGAAAGAAAAAGTCAATTGTATTACTTTCAATAAACAAAGTTCCCTTTCAATACTTATCTTTAGCAACATTTCTTATAACAGAGTTCTAGATTAAAAGAATCTGGAAAACTCCTCATAGTCTGTAAAACATTTGGTCTAAAAATTTAAAATTCTCCCAAGTTGAATATAATAGTATTTACTTGGATCATTTTCCAATTAAATGTTATTTCAAGTTAATAGAATCAGGTAGATCTTATGGGAAAGAGCTCACTATAAGTACTCTTACCTACATTTGATTTTATTCAACCCTTGAGACAGTGTCCATACATCATACATAATTTTATGACCAGTGCTAATACAATGCTCTATGATACATATGTTCAATCAAGTGATATAAAAGACTAACATATTTTTCTTAATGAATTTTTAATCTTAATTTTATAGCAATTTTTTTCTTGTAAGAACCATATGTTAAATAGATATTCTCACCAGGAATTAAATTTTGCTTTGTTTTTTTGCATGGACAGACACTGGGAATCGAACCCGGTCTCCGGCATGGCAGGTGAGAATTCTGCCTACTGAGCCGCTCGAGAGAATATTCCATACACACACTTTTTTTTTTTTTGCACGGGCAGGCATTAGCAATCGAACCTGGCACGGCAGGAGAGAACTCTGCCTGCTGAGCCACTGTGGCCTGCCCAGCAATTATATTTTATTTCATGATAGTCAGAAGTTGGGAAAACAAGAGAAATTAAGTAAATTATTTGGGGAACAAAAACAAAACTATATGAAACTTACCTGAAAACAAAACATATGCAAAGCAAACATAAAATGTGAAAGCAAGACAATTTCTAAATGATCACTTATCAGGATTCCAAAAGAGCATTTCTCTATTTCCTGTTGTAATAAACATATAGTTTAAATTTTGCACGTAGCATTTAAAACTAAGCAATATGCAAAAATTTTGATGAAGATGTTGGTTGCAGCACTAAATTGTATGTACATTTAAAATATATGAATGGTATGGTATGTGAATTATCCACCAAAAAAGCTATTAAATTTTTTTTGATAGTGCAAGGCTTTTGTTTATACTTAAAAAAGAAAAAAGCTTTCTTAATCAAACTGATAGACAGTACATACAGACAAACTGAAACACAGAAGTGCATGCAATTTAAATAATAGCTTCTTAATGATTGCTATCATAAGAGTCATGGAATATTTGTGGAACTCTTAAAATTTGAAATTATGTGAAGAAAATTTTCAATAAATAGTGTTTTTGGAAAAGGATTAACTCTACACAATCTTCCATACCAGAACACTTCTGATGTAATTAAAAGTAAAAAATGAAACCATAAAATTAGAAGAAAAATATCTACTAATGGGATTCAAAAAGCCATTCTAAGAATAAAAGTCACAGAAGAAATCACAAAGGAATTTCTCATTGAGGAAAAAAAACACTTGTGTAGGTCAAAATAACAATTAAAATTAAAAGCTACACTAGGAAAATATATTTGCAATGTATGTCAAATGGTTAAAATTCTTAATTTGTAAAGATCTTTTACAAATCAATGAGAAAAAATAACACCCCAAGAGAAAAATAGGCAAAGAACATGAATAGATTTCATAAAAAAAAAAAAATCAAAACCACTAATAAACATACGAACAAAGATTTCAACTTCATTAAAAATCAAAGAATGCAAACAAAAGCAAGATAACATTTTTCAATTAACAGAGATCAGAAAAGTCTGAGAACACAGTGTTAGCTTAGGTGTGAAGCACAGGCATCCTAATCCAATGCTTGTGGGGGTTCTATGAAATTATCATATTTAAATTACCTCCTATATAATTATATTACAGTGTATTCAACTTAGTAGTACAGTTTCTTACTTTTCTGGTTTTAAGTCTCTATAGATTATTCCCAGGCTATGAAGATGATCTAAAGCAAGTGCAAGTTCAGCCAAGTAGAATTTGACATCTTCTTCTGTGAACATCACCTAAAATAAAATAATAATTTTTTGTCTTTATTTTCTCTTTGTCTGTGATTTTTAATTAAAGCTCCACTTTAGAGTTTAAATATTAAAAAAAATAATAAAACACTTAGTTTTATCTACCATTTACTTAGGAAAGGAATTTGCAAAAATGATCACTTAATAAATACATTGTGGAGAAAATGATTCTACATTTTGATAAGCAACAATTATATTCCAGTTGTGCCACTGTTGGCCCACGAAAACAACTTTTTAGAAATGAAAAGTGATCTTTAAAATTCATGCTGAATTTCCACTACAAATTGTTTATGGATACTTTGTTAATATATTATTGTTTTTGAATTATAACTAAAAGAAGCAGGGTTATGGCAAAGACAATTTGTAAATTTAGTCCTACCTCTAGAATAAATTTAAAACTTAGGAAAATAACACTTTTCTTGGCTCTGATTCTTCAATGTAAACACGATAAGCATAATATTGAAATATAACAAAGCCTTAGTTGGAACAGAATGTGTATAAACAGATAAAAATAGAGATTAATTATATACCTCTTTGGATAAGCGTGTAAACAAATCTCCTCCCCTGAGAAAATCCAAAATAAGATACAGCTTCCCTTCAGTTTGAAAAGCTGAATGAAGAAATGAAAATTTGTTTAATCCACCTCAGTTCATTTTTTATGCTTACATTAGGTTAACTTATTCACAAATAAATATAATTTTTAGCGAATTAATGATTATAACATAGATAAAAACTGATTTTTCTATTTATTTCTCTTAGTTTCTATGTGGAAATGTTAAAATGCAGCGTTTCTTATTATGGAACCATTAGAACATCTGTTAAGATTTTCTTCAGGCAAGAGTCTCTCAGGAATACAATAGTTTCAAAACATGTGATCAATAAGAAAAACTCCCAATAGAAAAAAGTTTATTTAACAATGAAATAAAATACAAAAAGCATGTACTAACCACAGAAAAAAATGAGTGAGGGTTAGATTTAATTACACATAATAAGAATCACCACACGTGAGAAAATGCACAAGGTTTTGAGGAAAAGAAAGGTGATAATAGTTTCAGGATCATTCATCCTGGCACTAGGAACCTTTCTCACTTTTAAGTTGGACTAACACGTATGGACTATAAAATGCTGGTACGTTATTATTAATAAAAAGGCAATGATTACTATTACCTGTTTCTATGGCTACCACTGAGAAACTAACTTTATGATAATCAAAAGAAACATAAGCCAATGCAATAAAACCTTCCAAAGTCTGGCTAAGAAGTAATGTTTCAATTTCTGTGACTTTACTATATGTGTCTGCTAAACACATATAGATATAAAGAAATATATTTATATACTTTAGAATATCTGAATGCATGCAGGGAATGGGGAATAAACGAAAGGTGCCTCACAACTTACCATAATGCAACTTGACAATAAAAGGATGATTAACTTCTACCAAGATATCACGTTCCATTTTTGTCCGTACACGATCTCGAACTGTAAAACATTACACGTATTGCTATATTACAATATTTTTCAATGATAAACTTTAAAACAAATTCTTTTTGACACCCATATTGCAATATTCAGAAAGTTACTTATTCAAAATCTCTAAGCCCGCATTACCTCTCATCTATAAAATAAGGATAATACCATTGTAATTGTGAAGAGCACGTGCCCATTAGAAATAAAATTTGGTCAACCAGAGGCTGATATGTAAAAGCTATTCAATTTAATTGCAGCTATCATTATTATATCAAAAAGTAGCACCAGGATCAAAACAGCATGGTACTGGCACAAAGACAGACATAGACCAATGGACCTAGATGGAGAGTTCAGATATAGACCTTCACATCTATGGCTACTCATTTTTTAAAATGTAACTTTATTGAGATATATTCACATACCACATAGGGCATACAAAGTATTCAATTAATGGTTCATAATATCATCTCATAGTTGTGCATTCAACACATAATCATTTTTTGAACATTTGCATTACTCCAGAGAAAGAAATAAGTAGAAAAAAGAAAACCCTGATCATCCCATATACCTTTTCCCATCCTCTTACTGACCACTAGTATTGGACTCTACCCAATTTTAAGACTTACAACAGAGGTAGGTTAACAGAACAAAACATTCAGAAGTAGATCCACACAAACACAGGCAACCGACTTTTTTTTTTCTTATATAGTTTTATAATCATTATCACAAAGACTAGTGCTACTGGATTACAGTTCAACAATTTCAGGTATTTCCTTCTGGCTACTCTAAAACACTAGATACTAAAACGAGTATCTATATAATGAGTCAGTAATCACAGTCATATGCTATGGCCAATTGATTTTTGATAAGGCTTCCGTGTTCACTCAATTGGGAACAAATAGTATCTTCTACAAATGGTGCTGGGAGAACTGGATATCTATATGCAAAAGAATGAAGGGGGATCTCTACCTCACACCATATACAAAAATTAATTCAATATGGATCAAAGACCTAAATATAAGAATCAGGACTATAAAATTCCTGTAAGAACATGTAGGGAAGCATTTCAGGATCAGGTGTTAGGCACGTTACACCCAAAGCACAAGCAACAAAAGAAAAGAAATACATAAAAGGGATGTAATCAAAATTTAATATTTTTGTATATCATAGGACTTTATCATAAAAAAGTAAAAAGACAACTTACTCAATGGGAGAAAATATTTGGAAACCACATATCTGATAAGGGTTTAATGTCTAGAATATATTAAAAATCTTATAACTCAACAACAGAAAGACAAACAACCCAAACAAAAAAATGGGCAAAGGACTTGAATAGATATTTCTCCAAATAGGATATACAAATGGTCAAAAACCAGCCACAAAATATCCTATTTTCCCTATTCTACCAGTTTTCTATACCCAGCTGGGAGATTTTGGTGCCACTTACTGAAAACGATGTCTTTGCTGCTTTGTCCTTCAACTGGCTTGTCCAGTTGAGGCATAAAATTTAATACTGGCCTCTGATTTCATTATCTTCTTCTATCACTGCAACTCTGATGTCTCCCTTTTATCAAACAGGCCCTTTCTATTATTTATGTGGATGAAGTTCATCACTTAGGCTTGTTAATCATTCTGTTCCAGTCTAGCCCAGATCTACCCTTTTTCCATTGCTACCCAGACAATCTTAGATTAGGTTTCTATAATCTTAAAGCTGGATTCTAAATTTCCACCTCTTTTAATAACTATACAAAGCTTACTAAGTTTATCATTTTTAAATCACCCCTCTGCTCAGGAAGCTAGTACAAATATCCCCACAATGAAAAGAACAATTACTTGGGAGTGAAGAACTATAATTTAGTGGCTATGCTAATAAGTAGATAAATTACCTTGGTGAAATCATTTAATTTCTCAGGGACTTACCATTTACTCCTTTATAAAATAAGGGGCTAGAATAAGATGATTCGATTATGATTATCTTATGAAACAGTTTTCTTTTTGTTAAACGTTTTTATTGTATAGTGTAAAATATATACAAAGCAAAGAAATAAAAAAGTAATAGTTTTCAAAGCACTCTTCAATAACTGGTTACAGGATAGATTCCAGAGTTTGTCATGGGCTATCAGATAGTTTTCTTTTAAGCTTTTCCTTGTAACATTGATGGAGGCTCATTGAAAATGAGCAGCCAGATTCACTCACTAAAGAATTCCTTTATTTTGTCTGAGATAGGACTGTGTAAGAGTTCTAATCTGGCTTCTTTTGCTTATGTAAAGACTTAGTAGTGACAAATATAAATCAATCTATACTCAGGAATTATGATTAGTATACACTGGTTCAGAAAAAGGCATCTTTTATATTAAATGCTAATCCCTAAGATACAATTGGTTAATACTGACTCATGCTGGCAAAGCAACTATATCCCTGTAAAATAATTTTTCTTATTTAGAAGTTATTAGATTTAAACCCTCCTTGACTAGAACATGAGAGCGAGCAAGAGGAAATGCTGTATATATTTCTAGGACTGTGTATTAGGAAACTGTTTTAAGCAATGGTTTATAAAACCTTTTAAGCCTATAGACCACTTTAGTAGGACAAAAGCCCCATAAATGCAGCCTAATGCCACTGACTTCATGTTGATCCCACTTACAGTATTAATATGAACTTTAAAATGGGAAAAGCAACTTTTGATTAAGCAAGGGTGTTGTACTCTCTGATTTTTTCCAAAACCGACTGAAATGAAAATAATAGGAAAATACATAAACTTACAAGGAAAGGAACAGGAGAAGAAGCAGTAGCAGATGTAGATGAGTACGTGGTTAACTAACATAACAGATCAGAGAAACCTAAAATCTAAGCCTACAGGAAGGAAACCAATGAGAAATCAGCAAATTCTTGCCACAGGAACCCTTTCTAACCAGTGTTTTACTACCTCACTTTTAAATAAGGAATAGACAGCGAAAGATCTCTGGACATTTGAGGAAAGGCTCTAACAAGAACAGGTATCAAAATAAACAGAAAAAACAGAATAAAGGGAAATAATGTAGGAAACAGAGAAAACTTAAAACTCAACCTAGTAATTTATATCCTCTGATAGAGCAAAGGAAATATGGCACTCATGAAACAAGAACATGGAGCTTTAAAAGGCAGGGGGTGGGGGGTGGGGAGGTTGGCTGTATCTTCAACAAATACACTATAAGAAAAAAAATAAAAGAAATGGAGACAGAGTTTATAGATTAAAAGACTTAAGAGACATCAACCAATTGCAAAGTATAGACCTTATTTGGATTCTGATTCAAACAGCAAAAAAGAATAAATTATAACATTAGGGATAACTAGAAATTTGAACACTGACTGGATATTTTAATGTTAATTATAAAGGTATAATGATAGAGCTGTATTTTTTTTTTTAATTTGCATATGGGCAGGAGGCACCAGGGATCGAACTCCAGACCTCCAGCACGGCAGGTCGGAGCTCTGCCTGCTGAGCCACGGCAGCTGCCCGAGCTGTATTTTTTTAAAAAATATTTTTATTGAGATAACTTCATGCACCATAAGTCCATCCAAAGTATATAATCAATGGCTCACAATATCATCACAGTTGTTTATTCATCACCATAATAATTTTTTAGAACAGCTGTATCACTCCACAAAAAGCAATAAAAAGAAAAAAGAAAAAAACCCATACACCCATACCCCTTGCCCTTTCCTCTCACTGATCACTAGTATTGCAATCTACCTAATTTTTTTCCACCCTGTATCCCCCACCCCCCCATTATTTATTTTTTGTCCTTATTTCTTCACTCATCTGTCCATACCCTGGATAAAGGGAGCATCAGCCACAAAGCTTTCACAATCACACGGTCACACTGTAAAAGCTTTATATATTTGGCTCAGCAAAGAACAATTTTTTTAACATTTTTATTTTATTGTGAAATATAACATATATACAAAAAAGCAATAAATTTCCAAGAGCATTTTAACAAGCAGTTATAGAGCAGATTTTAAAGTTTGGTATACGTTACAGTTCCATGATTTTTTGTTTTTTCTTCTACTGCTCCAAGACACTGGAGACCAACAGAAATATCAATATAATGATTCAGCAGTCATACTTATCTGTTAAATCCTATCTTCTCTGCTATACTCCTCCTCCTCTTTAAATAACATATATACATAAAAGCAATACATTTCAAAGTACATTGCAACAATTAGTTGTAGAACAGATTTCAGAGTTTGGTATGGGTTACAATTCTACAATTTCAGGTTTTTATTTCTAGCTGCTCTAAGGTACCGGGCTAAAAGAAATATCAATATAATGATTAAGCAATCATACTCATTTGTTAAACCCTACCTTCTCTGTATAACTCCACCATCACCTTTGATCTTTCTCCTACTCTTTAAGGGGATTTGGACTATGCCCATTCTCACTTTTTCATGTTGGAAGGGGCTGTCAATAATATAGGATGGGGGGTGGAATTAGTTGAAGCATTTCAGGACTTACCTGGTCCAGGAACCCATCTGGAGGTTGTAGGTTTTGAAAAGTTATCCTACTGCATAGAACCTTTGTAGAATCTTATATAATGCCCTAGGTATTCTTTAGGATTGGTAGGAAGAACAATTTTTATAAAGCTATAATAATGAAAATATTACTGGGAGAATTAGAAAAGGGAATTGTGTATGGGTGGTAGTATAAACTAATTTAATCCTAATCTTCCGTGTTCGGAAATTAATTGATTATGTCTCTAAGTGAATTCAAGGAATTGCAATATAAGACTGCTGAATATGAAGGTAAATAGAAGAAGTAGCAACAAAAGAGATAAAAGTTACTGCCTCTGGGGGTCAAGAATTGGGATAGGGAGGAGGGTGGGTAGGGCACTCTATTTTACATTATAAGACCATACAGACATCTGATTAAAAATAAAGATCATATTTAAAACCATTAAGAATTATCTAGTAGCCTACACTTTCAATAAATCAAATATTTTCACTTTTCTGTGACCTCTGCAATATCTTGTTATATAATTTCACATACTTGTAGTAAACAATTTTTCTATAGTTATACCTACATATTACATGGTTCATTAAATTCATTTTTGTGATATTTAAAATACTTCATTTTAATGGTCTCCTATTAAGTGGATACTGTAATTTTATAAACATTCCTCTAGTGTTCAATGTATATACGATTTCTAAATTTTCGCTATTGTAAATAATGTTGCAATGAAAATTTTCAAGCACATGATTTCCTTTTTAAAGATTATTTCCTCTGATTAAATTAGCTGCAGGGATGGTTTTTTGTACTTATTGTGAAACAGCTTTTCAATTTCTGCTGCCATGATATGAAATGGTAACTCACTATTTTAATATATATTGCTTTGTGTATCAGCAAAACTGAACATTTTCCCAAAGATTATTTATTTTATCCCCTTGTGTAAAGTTTACTCTGAAATCCTTTAGTGGAGGTTATAATGTTATTTCTTGTCAACTCCTAACTCCATCATTCCTTTTATATTTATTAGTTGGAATTTCACTATAAGGAAGAGCTTTCCCTTCTCCCTCATTAAGTGATACTAATCTCTTTAATTTATATCAATATAGACTCATGAAATCTTACTTTCTTCAATGGTTTATAACCTATTAATATCATTAATTATTGCAAAGCTCAAATTATCCCAGAGTTGGCCAGTGGGAGCCCCAATACCTACACCTTATATAAATATTTTGTAATATTTCAGGCAAATATTTTCCTGTTTTCCAATTTATACTATTTTTCATTGTATGAAAGGTTGAATTATTTGTACTGTCAAATTTGTAACTCGCTCAATAACCCTTTTGCAAGTTTCTTAGATGTGTTAAGTTTTAAAATTCAGCTAGGTTGGCATTTATTATGGTATAGAGTTTAAAAGACTCTAATTTTTTTCAGGTTGCTCAACAGTCTTTCAAATAAAATATATTAAATAATTATTTAATTCTCCCATGGGTTCTGTATATCTGCTTTGTCATATAGCACAGCAGGGGCTCAATATTCTTGCAATAAATACATTAAAAATGTATAGACAATCCTTTTTGTACTATTTTGTTGCACTGATTTGTATGTCTATATTATACTCCTCAATAAAAACACACAGAATTATTGCTGCTTTAAATATGCTTTAATACCTGAAAGAGCTTGTTTCCATCTCATTATTCTTTTGCACAATACTCTGTGAGGTGTATGTTTTTTCAAATGAAATTATGAATCATTTTGTTACATTTCAAGAAAAATGTAACTGGAATTTTGTTCATATTAAGTAAACTGGATGGTTAGAGAAGAACTGAGATTCTTAATATTTAGCCTTCTCTGAAAGGAATTGGGCTTTTATTCCCTCTTTTCTGATACTGTTTTGATTTTTTCAAAGTTTTATACTTTCCTTTGCATACATTATACTTAACAGAAATACTGTTAAGTCTTAACAGGTGGTAAAATAAGTGATACTACTAAAATAAAAGAAGAGTAAAGAATTTAAAAACCTATACACAATTTCTTCGAAAATACTTTTTACCTTAAGAGTCTACTGCATAATTTTTCAGAAATACAGGCTCAGAATAAAAACTTATTTGGAGACCAGAAACTAAGATAATTTAGTCTTTCAATAAAAGCTATTTTGCATCCAGTAAATCAGTGGACTTTTTTGAACATTAAAATAACTATATTAATTTGAAGATGAATCGAACCCAGTTTTCAGCCTCCAAACCTCTACTTGACTAAAGCACAAGATGAATTTATAATACTTCTTGTATAACGTGGCAACTGTTTCTCACTAGCCATGTGATCCCTAGTCCAATAGGAAAAATTCAGAAAAGAAAGTCTAAATTTAAAGATGGTAACAGGAATAGATTCAGAATGTTTAAGTTAACCGCGCAGGAGTCATAATGAAATCTATCCAGAACTTTCAGTTTGTTTTTACTATATGAACATGACAAATAGTAGGATCACTTACCTTTCAATGTGGCCTTCTTCAATACTTTCATGGCATAAAGCTGTCTAGCATCAGAGCCTGAGATTTTTTTAACTAAGAAAACCTGTATTTGACATAAGAGGAAATAAGTTTACAAAGTATCACAAATTATACCTTTGTTAAAAATAAGACCCCTATTATAATAGTTTTTGATACATTGTAGACCAAGTATTTCCCTTAAAATATACCAGTTATAAACACAACAAATTGTAAACAGTGGTTATAACTTGGGGTGCCCATATACGTGAACAAATTTTTTTCCTTATGTTGTTTGCCAATTCCCAAAGAGCATGTACCCCATAAAACAACAAAAAAAAACCCATCTTTAAACTAAGTAGCAGTTAGATTGAGAAAAGCCTAACATGTTTATTGCATAACACTGGTGGTGATAGTTCTTAACCCAAAACAAAAATTCTTCTGATTGTATAAAAAACTGTTATATAGGAACTCCCCTTGACCACAATTTTCTGTTGATATAATTATTGACTGATGAATGGCCTTTCCTGTATATCTGTAATTTTATAGAGATATATATAGTATATGAAAAAATGCATGCAAATTTCTCACTGTTGGGCAGGAACAATTTAAAGGTACATTTCCAGAGAAGAGGCCTATTCACAAATATTCAATGTGACTTAAGTCAGAATTACCCCCACCCCGGTCTTTTTAAATTAAAATGATCACATATACCCAAATAGAAAGAATATAATCTCCAGGTATGTTATTGAGCATCTTGATTTTCTAAATATTTTTGGCTGCTTTCAAAATATAGTGTGGGGTTTATGCTAAGTGAATAAAGTATGCCCTAAATAATTCATGGTCATGATACAAGATGGCTAATACAAAACTATCAGTAAATCCCTTCCACTCATTTTGACCATTAGTTTCATGATCTTTTCCATTAAAACTTTAAATAGACCTGTTAAATGGGGTGAATTTCAACTCTTCCCCCACAACCCATTCTTTTGTAGCAATGTTATTCAGCTGCCACAGGTGGAAAGAAGAAAAACAAATTCAATCAAGAATTAACTTTAGGGCCATGGTGGCTCAGCAGGCAAGAATGCTTGCCTGCCATGCCAGAGGATCTGGGTTTGATTCCCGGTACCTGCCCATGTAAAAAAAAAAAAAGAATTAACTTTAGGGGTCAGCTCTCAATTATCTGGATCAGTAAGCCAGATATTTCCTAAAACAAACAAACACACACACACAAACTTATCCAATTGATTCTAGGAACAAGGCAGAATTCCTTATTTTGAGAAATTGTGCCAAAGGGAAGAAGTAATGACCTCAAATCAAGTGATGACCATAACAACTCACATAGAATCCCTGATGCAGGACGTGTTCTCCTATTAATAATCACCTCTCCCTTCTTTACCAAGCCCCACACTACAGTTCCTTACAGCCAGTTAGCAGGGAGGTAAACTAGAGAAAGAAAAGCAAACCAGAGGGAGAAAAGCATTCTTAATCAGGGGCTTCCTAAGGTGGAATGTTCAAATGTTAAAGGTAATCAGAGATTATTAAAATTTTTGAACCAAGATAAATTTTAATTAGATGGAGATAATTAGGATTTATCTAATTTTATTCATTATTTAGATTCCCTAATCAAACTTCTTTTTTTGAGTCTACAAGAAAAATTCTCGTTGATTCCAAATTTTCTTCACCTATTCTTTGAAAGCATCTCCTTAATATTTTTCAGCACTTCCAAATTTTCAAAGTACCTTTCACAAGCATTTTATTAATCATGATGATAATCTGAGTTGTCCAAACTGGGACTTAGAGAGGTTAAATAATTTGCCTAGTATCATAGTGGAGGTACAAGGACAAGAATCAGGTCAGCCACTCAGTCTGCTGCTTCTGCTCCAGGCACTCTTCATCTGTTTTCTCTGGATGGGTAAACCAGCCAGGCACAACAGGGGCACAGCAATCACGGATGTGATCAACTGGACCTTCCTCCATCAGAGCATTGTGACCTTTCTAATTCCCCCTGAAGCTATTCTAGACTCTGACAGGTCATCCCTGTTTCCCTGGCTTAGAATGGCCATTTACAATGAGTAAGAAAGGAGACGCCCTATTTTTAATGTTTACTATTTATAGTAATGTAGTTGAGTTACTCTTAAAGAAATAAAGGGAGAAAATGCTAGACCCTAGGATCTTAAATACTGTTTCCTGAAAATCTAATGTATAAAAATTAACCTATCTACTTGGGTTTCTCAAGTGGCATGATAATACAATTTAATAACAGATATTATGTAGTTGGCCTTTTATCATTTAATTCTCATTACTACCCTATGAAGTCAGAACAATTAATTGCCTCATTAATTATTTCCAGAATTATATGCTAGACACTGTGCTAACAGTTCAATGTTGAGATATGGTTCAGGCATGATCCCTGTACTCTTGGACCATATAGTCTAGTGGGGAAGATAGCCAATAAACAAGTAATTACACAAATGAAAAACTTAGATTGTGGTAAGCGCTATGAAGATGAGGTATACAATGATCTTAGAGTGGATAACAGAGAAACATGACCTGGTCAGGATGGCAGGGAAGACTTCGTTGAGGTTATCAGCATAAGAGGAACTAAATAGATGAAGAAAGGGTGGGGATGGGGGTAACGGCAGAGTGTTTCAGGCAGAGGGAACAGCATGTGGAAACACTTTGGGGTAGGATGGGGGCTGGCATGCTTAAGAACTGACAAAGGCCAATGTGACCAGAGTGCAGATAGTGAAGAGAAAAGTATATAAACGGATGCTGGAAAGGTAGCTAGAGGCCAGACCAAGAAACTTCACAGCCATCTTAAGAATTTACTTTTATCCTAAGAGCAAAGAGAGGCTATGGAATGGTTAAGGGGATAGGGTATAAGATTAGTTCATGCCAACTGCCATGTTGGCATGAAGTAAGGCAAAAATAAACCTGGGGAAATCAAGTGAGGAGACTCCTTCAATAGAGCAGGGAGAAATGATGGTAGCACTGACTGGAGGGATGGCAGTGGAGGAGAGAACAGGCATGGTTTGAGAAATCTTTACTAAGTCAATAGGACTTAGTGATGGATCAGACTGGTTCAGGGGATGAGGAAGGGGTGGGCACGAAAAGTTATGTCAAAAATGTCTCCCAAGTTCTGGCTTGCTTACCTGGATGTTATTCAAAATGAAACAAGACAGGTTTGGGAGACAGGGGAAGATCATGAGTTTAGTCTTAGACATGCTGAATTTAAAGTGCCCTTGAGACATGCAAACGGAAAACTCCAATAGGCAATTGTATAGAGTTTAGAGCTTAGAGGAGCCATCTATACTGGAGACAGAAATCTGTTAGGTCAGATGTATGTGAATTATAATTACAATAGTGGGGATAGAGAAAATCAATTAGGGAGTATGAGTGAGGACAAGGCAGACTAGAATTGAATCTTGAGGAACTTCAATATTTAATACTGGCCAGATGAGGAAAATGGGACTTAAAGAAATTAAGTAACTTGCTCAAGCACACACAGTAAGTTGATGGAGAAGAATAAACAATTTTTAAAACATTGAGCCCAAGTCTGGCTGACCTAAACCCAAACTTGTAACCATTATGTTCTGAAGTCTCCTTAATCTATATTTGGATTAAAAACATCACTTTGAGTTTGTAATTTAAATTACCTATGTTAGCCAAGGAATACTAAAATCCCATTAAAATACACAAAAGCACTAGCGTTATTTTGAAGCTTGCAAAGTATGACAATCTCAGAATTTTCCTCTCGCTGAGGAACAGTGTAGACAGATCAATTGGTGGTAATTATAATACTGTCCTTCTCAAAATGGAGTCAGGAAGTGTCCCTGAGAGGTGCAGAGGAGTCTAAGGAATACTTGGAAAATACTGACAAAGATGTTCCATCTTCTGGTGCAATTTTACTTGGTGGTTTTGGGAAACATTTTTGATACTGAGAACAAACACTGATATTATAGAATATAATGCAAGCTTTGCATTCATTTTAAAGACAAGCCATAGGTTGAAGAAATTTCATATTGTAGCAGTGACCTCCTACCCTAGCTCCTTGGGAGCACTCTCACATTCAATGCCTTCTGATATTAGGGATGCTTTGTGGGAAAAAGAAGAGATACACTATTAAAATGTACTGTGTGATCACCTTCCAATACTATGTAAGGACTCAAAGAGAATCTTTTGTGATTTTTAAATCATTTGAGAAGCCCAACTAGAGAAGTCATTTAGTTTTGAGGATAAAATGAATATGAAGCGAATGCTGCCAATTTACTAAAGGTTTCAAAGTACTTTTGAATAACTTTATTCAATTTCCCACACTTACTTAAAGTGAGAAATGTAAAAACATGCAAAACATTTCTTGTAGGGATGACTGGTAGCATTTCATGAAGTATTTCCATTTCCCCATGTGCACGAAATATACATGAACTTCAAAAAACTTTTTTATAAAGCTCATACTCATGACTTACCTTTCCAAATGATCCCTGCCCTAACACCTTTAAAAGTTCAAATTGGGAAGGATCTGCCTTTTCATGTCCTTCTTTTACATGATGTGTGATTGCAATTTCTTTGATACTGCCTTCTTCCTGGTGAGTCAAATATAAGGGGAGAGAAAACACAGTTAGAGCTACTTTCTTTCACGAGAAATCATGTAATATTAACTTAGCATATCAAATTAGAAATCCTCAAATTAATACAGAATCCACCCTTTACTGACTATACCAGTTTGAAACTGTTGTGTAACCAGAAAAGCCATGTTCTTTAATCCTCATTTTTTTCTTTCTTTCTTTGCTTGTTTGTTTTTGGGAAGTGCATGGACCGGGAATTGAAACTGGGTCTCTTGCATGGCAGACGAGAATTATACCACTGAACTACCCTTGCACTAGGTGGGATCTTTTTGATTGTTTTCATGGAGACATGACCCACCCAATTGTGGGTGGTAACTTTTGATTAGATGGTTTCCATGGAGATGTGTCTCCACCCATTCTAGGTAGGGTTGCTTACTGGAGCCCTTCAAAAGGGAACCATTTTGGAAAAAGCTTGAGTGCTGACAGAACTCACACAACCAGAGGCCTGTGGAGATGCAGAAGGAAAATGCCCCCGGGAAGCCTTATGAAATGAAAAGAGAAAGCAAGCAGAAGTCAGCATGCGCCTTCCCAGCTGACAGAGGTGTTCTGGACCCTTCGGGCTTTCCTGAATTAAGGTATCTTTCCCTGGATGCCCTAGTTTGGACATTTTCACAGCCTTAGAACTGTAAACTTGCAACTTAATTCCCCTTTTAAAAGCCATTCCATTTCTGGTATATTACATTCCAGCACTTTAACAAAGGAAAACACTGACCTACCAAGTAAAGAGAAAACACAATCTAACCAAATAAACTTTCAAGTTAAATGTCAGAGATAGCACAATACTAGACTATCAGGTAGGTCAATTTAGTTTCTGTATAAGATTAGGCCTGAGTATTTCTAAGTCTTCATTCTTCCTACTAAAGACAATTAGAATAAATAATTTTATGGGATAGGGGCAGAGGGTGTAAAGTAGTCTGAAAACAACAGATCAGAGTATTCTCCTGTGTCCTGACATGTGGTTGTACTAAGGTAGAACCAATGCTGTAGATAAAAAACCCTCTTTATTGGGTAGATGGGCTGAAAAATATTCCACAATAATGTGGAGATTTCTACCTTCAGCATGGCCATAGTACACTGAAGTGCCATTCTGTTTGAAATATCTAAATTACTTTCTGTTTTCAGGATCACCTGGGATCTGAGAGGGGAGAGATGAATAACTCTAAAACACAAAATCACAAAGGATTTAACATTTGGATGGAGGACTAGACATGGAAAAAAAAAAAGACTATTCACTCTGATGGAATGGTGAAGGGCCTGAGGGTTAGGGTAAGGATTTTATAGACAGTGCACTCTTCATTCAGTACATCTTAGGGAACGTGTCAGGAGAGAAACAGAAACATAAATAAGGATTTCAAGTATTTAGTCATCCTGAGATCAGCAGATTAAGTACCTCTTATTAAATAAGACACTTACTGTATGTTATAGTTAAAACTACAAAACAAAACCCAACAAAACAAAAAACCACCTAAGCTTGTCAAATAAAGACTACCATTTCTATTTTGAATATAATGTTATTTTACTTTTTCCTAGATGCTTAAGTACTGTTAAAAGAATCAAAATATGTTATACAATTAATTCACTATTTTTATTGCTATTGTACTCTATATAAAAGTTTGAGCTCAGTTAAAATTTTCTATGCTCTCAGAATGCTGGCAATACAGAAATTATAAAGACTTCTCAAAAAGATATACCAGGATATCCTAATGTGGACGCTTTGGAAAGTGAATAGTAAAAAGGAAAAAAAAAGGCTCTCAGAAGAGGGGAATAAAAGGAATCCCGGCCCACGATTTTACAAAGACAAAGACTGTCATTTGCAGATTGTCCTACCACTCTGGCAACTTGATCATTCTGGACTCTCCTGGAACTTCAGCAACCAAAATAAAATAACTCCTCATACTTGTTTAGTCCTTTATTTTGGATTTCACATGCATCATCTCCTTTAATTTTCACAACAATCCTGCGCAGTAGGCGTTAGGGTGAAATCAAGCAATAGCTGATTCCAGTAGCTACAGTGTTCCTGGGTCCTCCTTCTTCCCAAATGAGGCCATGGTACAAGTACTTGAGTGATAGCTGTTAGTAGTAGTAGGAAACATATGGTCAAATTCCTCTAAAATCTTTTTTTTTCCCAAAAAATAATATATATCTTGGACAAATCAAGTGAGATTTACATAAAACCCAGCAAACATTTATACAGTACCTACTATGTATCAAGCCTGTGCTGGGTGCTTTTTCACCTTTTATCTTTTATTTAATGCTTCACAACAAATCTTTGACCATTGTAATGGTAGAAAAAGCTGATAATAGGAAAACACAGACTTATTTTCTTGGTCTTCTGTAACTGGTCTGAATTTCTTGGGTTGGCTAGCTCAGATGATTACAGCAGTGGTGTCAACTTTTGGTAGCACATCCTTATCAGTAAAAATTTTTTTTAGCATATACCCAATATTTATCTACTTATTGGTTTATAAATGATATACTTTTGTATTACTAAATTATATACGTCATACACGGAAATGAAACTATAAAGAACTTCTCATCTTTCTTTTCTGTACCCCAAAAGTACTATCACACTGCAATTTGCACACTAATGGATTCAATACTTGAATTCATGAGGCCAAATTCATGGGGTTTGATTCATCTTTCACATCTACCCTTTTGCTTCTGTGTCAATTAAGTTACTAAAAATGTATCTCCCTTTGATCCCTTCATTCAATAAACACATACCAACACAACTACTACATATCAAGCATGGACTGGGAATGCCTTTCCTTCTCTCTTCTTCTATTTCTAATGGCATCATCTAGGTAGAAGTATTCATCACTTTTCATGTAGAAAACTGAAATTACCCTGGTTATTTGTACCCCCTTCTGTCACTATTCACTCCAATTTATCCTGACAATTTCATTTTCTGAAAGTATTCGGCTCCAGTCATATGACCACGATGCTCAAAAACTCCTCAAAGTTTTCCCAAATTAAACACGCTGCTTCCCTTTGGTATTCAAGACCACTACAATATGGCCTCAACCTACCTTTCTGATCTCTACCAATATTCCCTTATACATAGCCTTTAGTCATCTTGGGTTATTTCCTGTTTCCTAAACTTTTTCTTTGTAATCAAAGTAATACACACATATGAGCAACAAACAGTGTCAGAACAGTTTATAATGAAAAGCACATTTCCTCTTACTCTCATGCTTAGGGCTTTTAAAATACTGTTCTTTCTGAACTTACTTTATAATTTCTTAATTTTTATTAACCTTAAGAAAATGTCTACTGACTTAAAAATAGGGAAGATGAGAGGCTCACATATTATACTCCTTCCTTCCACCATCTTCCTCCCCACAGTTTGGTAATTAGTTTACTTTTATTTAAACCTTTCTTGTCTTTTTTTTTTTAGCAGTTTTGGGCAGAAGCTCAACTCCTCACTTTGCAAAAGAAGGCTAAGAGTGTCCTTACATCTTTTCCTTAAATTTATCCCCACTCATGCCCCCACTTGCTGCTTGCTATATTATTAAGGTTAAGACAATTAATAGTCTTTCTTGCAACCACAACCAAATCCTTCATGCTTTCTCCATAGCCTGATTCTAAAAGCTGAAAGCCTACACAACAGTATCCATGTCATGACAATATTAATTATTCTTCAAATGCAGGCTAGGTACTATATTAAATTTCTTTTTATATGGGCTCATAACAAAGACTTCCAGGCCAATCTAAAGGAACTGTTACTGGATGCTTTTTTTTTTTTTTTTTTAACACTTCATCAAACGCTTGATAAATTTTACTATGATCAATATTTTGACCATGAATTTCTTAGTTTACTATTTTTCCTGTTTTAACAGTTCTCCCTTTTTTGGGGGAAGGAAAGATTAATATTGTTCTTAAATTTTCCTTAGTCCCTTAATCATACTTTCCATTCTTCCGAGAGTCCCTTTCTTGCCTGCAGACCTCCTGTGCAATGAAGACTGGTTGTTCTCTAGGCCTACTTCACAGTTATCATCTTTGGATATTTTTTCAAGGCTTTTGGGCCAAATTCAATTTATTTTCAGTTTCCCATGTTTCTCTCTTTCTTAGGTATCTCCCTTGCAACTTACAAAGAAAGGTAATATGGAAGAAGACTTTCTGATCCTTGCATCTCTGAAAATGTCTTTATTTTGCTTCACATTTGTATAGTCTGGCTTGGAACCAAATGCTAGGATAAAAATAATCTTGCCTCATAACTTTGACGCCATTGGTCTGTGCCTTCTAGCATCCGGTGCTGCTGGTGAGATGTGTGATACTAGCCTGATACACGTTTATTGGTAGGTAATCAAGTTTTTCTTTCTGGAAGCTTAAAAGGATTTTCTCTGTACTACTATTTTTGAAATCCCTTACCAGTAAGATAAATAAAGGTCATTTTTTTCTTCAGAATGCTAGATGCTTGGGGAATGTTTTATAATATAAAGACTTGAATTCTTTATCTTGGGGGGGGGGGAGGTACTCTAACATTTCTTTGATAATTACTTTTCATCTATTTTCCCCACTTCTCTTTTTAGAACTCCTCTGTTTAGGTGGATATTGCCTCCCTGGAAGTGAATACTTTCTGTTGCTTATCTTCTTTCTACTATTTTCTGTCTCTACTTTCTGAGAGAATTCCTTGACTTTATCTTCCCACCCTCCTACTGAGTTTTTTTACTCTGGCAAATCTTATTTATTATTATTATTATTTTTGCATGGGCAGGCACTTGGAATCAGACTGGGTCTCCGGCATGGCCAGCGAGAACTCTGCCTGCTGAGCCACCGTGGTCCACCCCCAATCTCTAAAACTCAGGCAAATCTTATTTTTAAGATAAGTTTTCTAGTGGTCCTTTTCTCAGAGTACTCCTGTTTTCTTAAATAGTACCCTGCCCCTATACACCCCCTCTTTCATGGATGCAACTATTCCAAACCTCTTTGAGGATACTAAGTAGAATTTAAGAAATCTTTTTCTAAATTGGGGCTCAGAGGGTACAAAAAATGTTCTTAAGGGTGGAGTGAAAAGATCAATGCCTAGGGTGAGTTTGACATTGGCTCAAATTCTAAAAACTAGCCAGTTTTGTCCTGAACACATTTTTCTGTTCCTTCTAAGTTTAAATTTTAAAATGTAATTTTTTTTCTAATCACACCAGCAAACTCTTTTCTATCTACTTTTCTATGTATATATGATGTCATACTAATACAATAGGCAAAATTCTTGGTTGATATCTCAACGTCCAGATTGTGCTTAATGATTCTAGTTTTTCTAAGTCGTGCATGGGATCATGAGTGTTTTATAAATGAATCTAAGGTTCATCTAGGATATAAAACTAATGCTCAGGCAAGCTTTCATAGGCTGGAAAGCAGCAATGTGTTCTTCTACCTCACACATGTAATCCAATGAGATGGATGCAAAAAAATATATCAAACTTTTGAAGGCATTGATAACCCAAGAGCAGAGAATGACACATACATGTGACAAACATATCTTATGTCACTAAATCACCTGTTACCCAAATAAATTTGTCACATGAAAACACAGAACTACAGTTTGACATTTGTAAAACTGTGTTTTTGCCTATAAGTACATAGTGAAGCAACTCTAATTTTATGGCAAAAGAACTTTGTCAATAAAGTAGAGCACAGATATAAATTATGTACATTATAATTACTCTGCGAGGTTCGCATATTTTTACATTCTGTCACAACTGTATTTCAAATGATATGTGTCCATTCATTACCACAAAAAGTTATTTATGCATTTTAAAAAGTTATAATAAATTCCATATTGTTATTTTTACAAAACGTATGTTTATTTGATAAATAAAGTTCTGACAGTAGGCAAAAGTTTGAGGCTGGCAGCTGGGCTATAAATCACAACCCCATATCCTTCTTCTATATTTCCATCACTTTCAGACATTTGCCACCCTTGACCTAGGTGTTCAATACCCTCAAGGGTACGGGAATTCACTCATTCATCCACTCATCCATCCATTCACACATTTATTTACTGAGCACTTAATACATGTCAGATACTCTTCTAGGTACCTGAGATAGCTCTTAAGTTCTAATGGGGAAAGACATAATAATAATAATAACAACAACAACAACAAACAATAACAATAAAAAATTGGTGTCAGAACATGACAAATACTACTATGGAAAAAAAGATCTTGAGTTGGGTAAGAGAAATCAAAGGTATAGAGGTGGGGGGATAGGCTTGCAATTTTAAATAAAGGAGTCAGAGTAGGCTTTATTGAGGAGGTGATACATGAGAAAAGACCTGAGGGAGGTGAGGGAGTTAGCCATCTGGGTGAAGAACATTCCAGACAAAGGGTCTAGCCAGTGCCATGGCCACGGTGGGAGTACACATGGAGACCAGTGTTTGGGATCAGACAGTGAAGGAAAGGTAGCTAAAACTCAGGTAACCTCTTGCACTGTTGTGTCTTCCTGATTTCCTGGTCCCAGAGAAAATGTTTCCGACCTATGACGTATTCTGTTAGGACCATTCCTACCGTACTAGGTGTTAGATTACTAAAATAAAGAAGAGTCCTTGCTCTCTAAGAATTTACCTGGGATTTTAGATATTTATTATGAGATAAATACCTGTTAAGACCCGAGCAATGATAGATAAAACAAAGTAAATTCAGTTTTAAAAAATACAATTTTAGGAATTCTGTGAAGAGTGTCACTTTAGACAACATAGAAAAATGGCAGGGAAAAAAAAACATGGAGAGGCAGATCTTTTGATTATTACTTCAGTCACACAAAAAGCCACCCAGTTTGTTTTCCAGGACCAACAAAAGGTCTTTAGGTTCTTTAAGGTTCATATTTTAATAGAGGGGAAAAACAAACAAACAAACAAAAAACCCCAATGTTTCATTTTCGAGTAGAGAGTGAAAGGTACTATATTGTTCTTATAATGTAAAAAGGATTAAAGAAAAGGAACTGAAATGAATGCTATTAGAGTAATAGAAAACTTAATATTTTAACATGCTAACATTAAGAAAACAAATGGGGTGATATTAACTGATTTTAAAGAATGATTCAACATTTGGCATTAAGCCCTACCTTGTATACATAATTTCCTTTTTCCTCCCCTCCCTTGAGTCAGGAAATGTGATCTTGAGGCATTTATATTTTCTAAATTGTTTTGAATGTCAAAAAATATTATTGAAGTTTGAAGTAAAATATTTAAATGTTCCTTGGTAAAAGCCACTAAATACGAATTTTCAAACCATGTATATATAACCATCCTTTGGCTAACATTAAAAAAGACCTTACAAATAAAAAATGAATATTTTTATCTGCCCTTTAAATGTAATTCCCTAAAGTAATTAAAGTATTACTCTCTATACAGACAATCTATAGTTCTATAATATAGTTTTTTATTTTAAAAAGACACATTAACTTTCTAGGTGACCAAGATACCAAAAAGTTATATGACTGTGCGACATAATTACGCTGGTTATTCAAGCAATGATGAGAAATGACATTTTAATTTATTCTAGATTACATCCATCCAAATCCAATTTATTTGCTTTGCTAAAGGAAGGATAAATATGCTCAGCATTTTTTCATTTAACCAAATTCTTTAAGAGAGTGTTTCAAACCAGCTTCTTATATCGATGTTTGAAAAAAAAGAAAGTATGGCTGGTTATCCAGACTAGCATTTTAAATCACTGCCATAGAGCACACAATCCACAACCAACACCCCCCGCCCACCCCAAATCAGGAATACCAATCAGCAAATTTAATATTCTTTAAAGAGCAGCACCATTCTCAAGGCAAATCAAGTCATTTATAGAAGGATTTTGGATTAAATGTAATACAGATTGTCATTCACTAAGCACATTTTAACAAAGTAATTCTTTGAAAATTGTGCCTACTCTAAGTTACATAAAATTACTTGCTTAAAGTTACTTAAATATACAGTTGACAAAAATCTTTCAAATTTTTACAGGAACCAATTTCAACAAAAATCTGATTTTAAGTTTTTGACTATTTAAAATAAATACCCCTACCCGCCAAAATATTGCTTACAATACAGTAATTTAAATACTAGCAAGCCTGCGGTTTTGTTCATGCCTGGTTTAATATTGAGATTTAAAGTTACTCATTCTATTATACAACATTATAAACACTATTGACAAGAAAATTACCCTAGGACTAAAAAGCCAATGTAAAAATAAGTTTACAAAATATACAGAGTTGACACATAATATGCATAAATGGCTATTTTAGTAAATAGAAATATTATCCTTTAAAATTTCTAAAAAAACTGGTTTTGAATTTTGAAAAACTTCTTAAATGAACATATAAAGTAGAATAGTTATCTTAATATAATTATAGTTAACTCTAACTAAAACGTTGTATTCTTTAAAGAAGTTAAACAATGCTTACCCTTATAGAGCGAACACGAAAAGACAAAAATTTAAACATGGCTAAGAAACCATGATGGTAAAAGAATTTCTGACCGTAAAACTTAAGTTAGAAAGGGAAGGCCAAGCCCCTGAAAAGTTTTCTCCTTCCAGCTGTTCCGGTAATTAGAAAATTTCCTGTCAGGCGGGTCCTGAAAATGCTAGGGAAAAAAAAAGGTCTAACAATTTTCCTGCGGTAAAAGGAGAAACCTAAAGGCAGGGGGCACTAATGTAGCTGATGGGGAGGCCAGAACAGGAAGCCAAAACAGATTTGCTGATAGCAAAATCCTGTTGAAATACTCTTTTCTCCTGGTTCCCAGCAATCTAGACAATTTTCACAACAGAAGTGAACATTGTTTTATTTTAGAATCCTGAGAAATGTATTTCTTAACTGTATGACCCTTTATAGCAAGTGAAACTAGTCACCACTATTAAAATAATAAAAGCCACTGAGGCACTTGTGAAATTCTACTCTTTGAAATATTTATACATGTACTCCAAAGGTTACTCTCAAGACTATTTTAAGATTATATATAGACATGTTATGGGTGTTTCCCATTAATGATGAAGCATTTCATAATTATGGGTAGAAGATGAAGATCATGCAACATGCAAGCAACTTTAAAATTTTTTATAGTGATGTAACGACAAATTCTTCCAGTCTTAAAATGAAAGTAAATTACATTTAAATTTACACTGGTTATATACATCAATTAACCAGATTAAAGACTTCAAAACATATAGCTAAAATTTTCTAGTTGATAAATCTAAATTTTAAAGAGTTCAATCCCTAGGTTTCTGGTGAGCAGAAAGGAACATTAAGAAACCAACCTGGAAAAGGAGGGGGTGTCAAGCTATCATACAACTTCTTACTCCATTTTATCCTTTAATAGCTTATGGGAGTTGGCCTTGGAAACTATTTTTAAAAGTATGCCAATATTCAGAACATAATTACCATAACAGTGGCATTTAAAACCACCAAAGAAATTAATATTGAAAGCTATGGGAAAATGCTCTACTTAACAAACATTTAATCTATTGGAATCAACAAAAAGCGTTAATAGAGCCTAAAGAATTTTTTAAAAATCAGCAAGTTTTCAAAACCTGAAGTGAATCTAGAAAACACCAAGAATGATCATTTCATTTTATGGATGAAAAAACTAAACTATGGTCAAGGTAGGCACATATTTGGTGATGAAGCTCCAAATGGGAACTCAGTTCAGCACATGTATAATCTAGCAAATGTCAGAGAGCCCACTATGGGCTAGTGGTACTATGTGAAAGACCAGTGTTCTTCATGTGCTATCACATTTTTTTTTACTATCACAATCGACTATTTTTGTGTGCGTGTGAAAAATAACATATATACAAAAGAGCAATAAATTTCAAAGCATATCACAACATCTGCTCTATCAAATTTTTATGGCAACTACCTACCTATTGGAATTCCCTAACGACCTACTGGAAGTTGAAGAATAACTAAAAAATGCTCAATTAAAAAAATTATCCTATGTAACCAAATACACTACAATCAACTGGGACCCAAAGAAATCTTCATGATAGAACTCTAAATTCTGCCTGGGAAATTGTACAGTTCTCTTAATTAAAAATGCATGCCTAACTTTTTCAGCAAGAAAGCACTTAGGAAATTTCCCATCAGAACATGATCCCTCCAATTTCCCCAAAGGAATTACTTAAGAGTCCTTATAATGCTCCAAAATGGCAGCAAGGCCAGGACAACCACCTAACACATAAGTGCAGTCTGAAAATGAGGTAGCTCTTAAGACCATGTCACAAAGAAGCAAGCATCATGCTTACTGTACAATGGATTAAATAGCACAAAACAAAATTAGGAGTGTTGCTGTATTCTTTGACTTTATTCAAGTAAATACTTCTGAACAAGAGTGACCAAATAAACTTTTAAAAACTTACAGGAGCTTTTTGGCTCAGAGGAGGACAGGGTGCAACTTTCTTCGGTCGTCCTGAATTGGGGTTCATCTGACACCAGCCGCCTCCACCATGCCACCCAAATTCGACTTCAATGAAATCAAAGTCGTGTACCTTAGGTGCACCGGTAGGGAAGTCAGCGCCATGTCTGCCCTGGCCCCCAAGATTGGCCCCCTCGGTCTGTCTCTGAAAAAGGCTGGTGATGACATTGCCAAGGTAATTGGTGACTGAAAAGGTCTATGGATTACAGTGAAACTGACAATTCAGAACAGACAGGCCCAGATCGAGGTGGTACCTTCTGCCTCTGCCCTGATCATCAAAGCCCTTAAGGAGCCACCCAGAGACGGGAAGTACATTAAGAACAATGGAAATATTACTTTTGATGAGACTGTCAACATTGCCTGTCAGATATGGCACCGATTTCTAGCTAGAGAATTCTCTGGAACCATTAAAGAGATTCTGGGGACTGCCCAGTCTGTAGGCTGCAATGTAGATGGCTGTCACTCTCATGTCATCATGATATCAACAGTGGTGCTGCGGAAGGCCCATCTAGTTAAGAACTTCAAAGGAAAATATTTCAACAAAAGATCATTTGACAGCCCAAACAAACAAACAAACAAACAAACAAGAACAAAAACAAACCCCCCCCACAAACTTACAGGATTAGTCTTTTACAGGTTTAGAGCAACAGAAAGGAGTAAAAATTCAAGAAACAAACAAATTTATGTAAAAATGTGGCACTTCAAATCACAGGAAGATGTTAGAACATTTAGCTATCTGTTTGGAAAATTCAGAAGCCATAAAGGAAAATAATGATACAGATTTTATTAAAAATTTAAAAATTTCTTGCCATCAAAAGGCATTATAAACAAAGTGAAAAGACTAGATTACATGACTGGAATACCTTCTAATCATATTATAACTCATCACTGAGCAACTGCTTTTTTCAGGTGTCATCTACTTCCTAACCAGAATATAAGCTCTTAAAACTATTTGGAACATCTTTTATGGCATTTATTAATGTTTAAGCCTCTACCAGATCAATGTTTTTTTAAAATTTTTTTTAAACATAACAAACAAACATTCTTACCATGTGATCATTCCATTCTTGGTATATAATCAATAACTCACACTATCATCACATAGTTGTATATTCATCACCATGATCATTTCTTAGAACATTTGCATCAATTCAGAAAAAGAAATAAAAAGAAAAAACTCAATACCATACCCCCTACCCCTTCCTCTCATTGACTGCTACTATTTCCATCTACCCAATATATTTTAGCCTTTGTTTCCCCTATTTTTTCCTATACCCCTTACCACTCCCTTTCATTGATCACTAGCATTTTAATCTACTAAATTTATTTTAACATTTGTTCCCCCTACTATTTACTTATTTTTAATCCATATGTTTTACTCATCTGTCCATACTGTAGATAAAAGAAGCATCAGATATTGTGAATTGTTGAGTGTATGTGTTGGGAATGTTTGTGTTTCTTGTAATTTTTTTT
>PVIY010029205.1:0-32279 GCA_004026745.1 Myrmecophaga tridactyla
GACGGGTCCACCATGTCCAGCGCTAACGGCGTGTGGTGCTCAAAGGGGCAGTGGGGCCCGGCGGCCGCGCTCGTCCTGCCCTCAGACCAACTCGCAAAGCACAAGTTCACGGACACAAGTACTGGGAATTCCAGACGGTGCCCGCAGCGCAATGGGCCCAGCCGGGGCTGCCTGACAATGACCACTTTTAAAAGAAAAAAAAAAAACATGCAGTTTAGGCCCCTCCCCCCCCCCCGCTTTACTGAGAGATTGAGGAATGGGGCAGCGTCCCAGTAGGAAAGCAGAGGGAGGGCGGAGGGGGGCTTCTGTAGGGCAGGGCGTGCACGTGCGGAGCTGTCAGGGTGGCGGGCCTGCCCGTTCCAGTGTCCACAGGGCGGGTCTTGCTCCGGGCGCCGCAGGTCACAACTGTCTTAGCAGTTCACGTCCTCTTCGGGAAAGATCCTGCTCTCTTAGCTTGAAGATTGATTCCAACATCTTTTTTGTGTGATTTAAATATGTAAAGTATGCAGGAAATGTTTCTTTTAAGGAAAAAAAGAGTACTTTTTCCAATACAGTAAAATAACTGATTGTTCCAGAATGAGAAACAGAAATGTGCAGGACAAAATAGATGGACGTAGAAAATTGTAGAAGTCTTGTTGGAAGTGAATTTTATTGGTTGTGGTTAAGTTTGGCTAAGATTTTACCGTTTTGTAAGATTTTTAATAATTTCCTTATCAGAGGTATCTTCATGCAAAACAAGAATTTGGTTTTCACTCGGTTAAAATGTTCTCTTGGATTCTTTGTATGCTGTTAGTGAGAAACTATAAAAGGTTTTTAACCATCTGGGAAAAAAAAAGGCTATTTTCCCGGAAGGTTAATTGTTCAAAAAGGTATTTAAAAAAAAAAAAAAAAAGACGCAGTACTGTCTGGGAAAGGGGGCCGCTCCCTCCATTCCCGGCACCTGAGGCTGTTTTAATCTAGCGCCCGCCGCCTCCCTTCCCGGAACAAAAGGGCAGTCACCATCCTGGGCGCCCCTTCTCCCGCAGCTTTCCTGCCCCTTCTCCGGCACCGCGGAGATGGGCTGCGGTGGACACCGCGTGGCCCCCCAGCCTGAAGTGTTTATTCTCTGGCCGCCCCGGGATGGACATTGGAGCCACCCCGGACCTGGGGAAAGGGCCAGCGTGCCCCGAGCCTCCCGGGCGCGTGGGAAAAGGGCGGCCCATGGGCAATCCGGTTCAGGACAGAGAGGCGCGCTGGGCGCTGAGTCGGCAGCCGGGAGCCCCGCGGGGCGGGGGCCTGCCCGAGGGCGCGGCGGGGACTGCGGGGTGGATCCCACGGGGTGGACTCCTTAGGCGCGCCCTCCTTCCTGCCTCGGCCTGGGCAGGTGCTCGTGGGGCACCCCGGCCTCATCCCCTAAGGAAGGGAGAGGCTGCCTGCGGGCGCCCGGGCACGAGGAGCGCGATGCTGACTGTGCCCGGGGGTCCCTGCAGCCCACTGCAGGCTGGAGGCCAGGTCTCCAGCTTCCCTGAGGCGAGGGGGGCGCAAACCCGTCGCTGCCACGTTCACGCAGGGCAGTGCACGAAATCGTGCCCTTAATTCTTCCCGCTCCGTCCTCAGACCCCGGCCTTTACCTGATTTCTGCCCCCTCCCCGTACCCTGTGCTTTTATAAACAGCCTTGAGGTGTTTGGTTTTAAACTCTGAAGATGTGGGTTGCATCCCTTTCCCACCCAAAACGCCGCTGGGACTGTGGGTTCCTCCCAAGCTATAGGGGTTACACTGCATTAGCCCAGGGCTGGCCCCAAAGTGGGTAGACACGGGGAAACCTCGTCCCCGCCTGTTCTAACGTCTCATGGATCAGAAAGAGATGCACGCAGACCCTAACCCAACCCTCTAACCCTCACCGCACTCCGCTTGCCCGCACACGCCGTCCTCTTGAAGCCTCAGGCTCGCCACCTGCTGGTTGAACGCTGGAAGTGCAGGCCGATGCTGCCACCTGGAAGGGGCGAGGAAGTGCCTCAGGATCGCCACCTGCTGGGCAGGAAGGTGAGTGCAGGCAGTCTAATTCCCTATCTGCCAGTTTTTATTTTATTTTATTTTCCTAACATTCAACTTTCTTTTTGCCCTTTTTTAAAATATATTTTTCATTTGTAGTATAATTACTTTTCATTATTTTATATTTTATTTAATATTATTTTATAGAAATGTTATGTTTTTATATTTTTATTGATTATTTTTTGTTTCTTTATTTACTATTTAACCCCTGAAACTGCACCCTAATCCGGAACCCCGAACCTGAACCCAGGACTCTAGGTGGGACCCTGACTATTTTCCGCGGACGTCCTGCCTACTGGACCCTGAGTCCCCCCAGGCGACAGTGGCTCGCTCCCCTGAGCCCCGAGGTGTCTGCACAACCCTGACCACCGCTCGTCGTGGAAAGTCTTTCCTGTTCCGGCAACTGCAGAGCAAACCTCGGGCCTCCCAGTGGCTCCAGCAGTTCCCACGGCTGATGTGAAAACTAGAAAGCGGTGCTGGCATCCTGTGCCCTGAGGGCTGTGGGGCCGCCCTGTCCTAAGGTGCGCTGGACCTTCTGGAGCTCACCTGTCGGTCCCGGTGCAGCGACCTAAGTCGGAGCTGGATTCCTTCCCCACCCCACTGGATCGCCACCTCCGGGGCCCCAGCGCGTGCGCGAGGGAACTGCGTTCCAGCCTCGCCCCAACCCTAACCCTTCATTCTCTGTCATTCTAACCTGACTCTCTCTCCCATCCTAACCCTCAGCCTCGCTCTGCGGGTCTCCACTGCATCTGGCCTTTGACCCTCGTCCTGTAATAGGCAGTGCCTGAGCCTGCACATCCAGTGGAAGGTCCTGTTGGACGGGGAGACGATGCACATTGTGTCCGCCAGGCGGGGCCCGAGAGCAGCAGCCCCGTGGGAATGAAGATACTTTCCCAGCCAGGCAGAGGGCAGCCAAGGGCAGGGCAGCTGTGCTGACCCCTGAGTGGCCTCCCAGAGCAGCCCAGCCTGAGGGCTTGGCAGGGCCACATTCCGGTCCCCCAAGGGTGCCTGGGGGAAGAATTTCGGGCTCGTGGCCCACCTTCTCCCAGCGGGCCAGCACAGCCTGGTTCTGGTTCTGGCTTGGAGGACTCAGAGGCTCCAGAGCTGGGCTCCGGGCCTCCAGGCACAAGAGTTCTGGGGTGGGTCCTGGCAGGTGCTGGCGGGTGGGTTGCAGCTCAGGACATTTTCTGGGAGCTCACAGGCGAAGGGTAGAGGAGGCACCTGGACTTCAGGGCTCAGAGGCCCGGCCAGCCGGCGACCCTCGGAGTTTCCCCTCAAGAGGGGACCAGGGGTGGTGGGGTGTGTGAAGTGCTCTGAGACCGCCTTCCTGAAGCCGCCCAGACCACTCCCCCACCCCCGGCTACACCCGACCTCTGGACAGTGTTCGCATCTTGGCAGGGGGACACTGACCACGGGCACCGGATGTGACCGAGGCCCCTCTGGGCCGCTCAGGCCACCTGGGTCCAGCTCACGGTCACTCTAGCCATAGCTTTAGCTGCCACCCAACTGTGTCCCCTGAAAATGAGCACTCGGCCTCCATCATCACCCTTGCCCTGACTGGCGTGGGGGCCCTGGACGCAGACCACCTGCTCCAGGCCCTGCACTGGGCAAGGGGTCAACCCCGGGGCCATCTGCCCGGACACTACCAGGTGGCCCCAGAGCACAGGCCACCGAACAGGAGGGCTTGGGGCTGAGTCCTCCCAGGGGTAGGAGGAGTTGAGGGTCCCAGGGGTGAGGATGCCAGGCCTGAGCCCCTCCCAGGGGAGGAGGGTGCGAGGGGGGATGGCGGTTTCCCCCGCATGGCATCCTCTAGGTGGGGATGATGGGGGGCATCTCTCCATGGCCTGGAGGGTGAGACAGACCCTGCTACCTCCAGAGAAACTTTTCCAAGTGGACCCCAGGCCACTGCGTCCCTCCTCCATGGAGGTTGCTGGCTCAGGGGACAGGTGCACCTGGACCCCCAGCCCCAGCTGAGGCGACCTCCCAGAGCCAGAAAAGCTAGCCAGGGAAGCCCTGTGGGGTATGCCTGGGGCTGGGGGCCATTTCAGGCAGCGGCTGTTGGCTCAGGGGGTTCGGGTGGGCGTGAGAGTCAGTGGGGATAATACTCTGAAGGCTCATAGGAAGATGGGGGGTCACACAGGGCCAGGAGCCCAGGGTCCTCAGGCTGGTGGTGCTGACTCTCCCTCTAGCAGATGCAGAGAATTTGGGTAATGTTAGCCACATCACTGAGCCCCACTCCAAGGGCCCACGCGGTGGTCCTATGGCACCCCCCACCACCACAGGACCTCCCAGGACCCCCCATGGGACCCCCAGGACACCCCATGGGACCTCCCAGGACCTCCCCAGCAATCCGGATGGGGGTGGAGCCTTTTGCTGGGGCTCCCTGGGCAAAAGTGAGGCCGAGCGTGAACCACCCCCCCCTTTCTCCTTGGCTCCATGGCCCGCCCCTCCCCTAGAAGGTGTCTGGAGGAGTCCTCAAGGCTCCCCATGGCGGCAGGGACAGCCCAGGCTCAGAGCACAGGAACGTGGGGTTGCCCTGACATCACCTTCCCTAAGCCACTTACTTGGGGATACAGACGGCCCCTTCAATGTTACGACTTGTGTGTTCAAAGGCCACACAAGGGGGACACCCAGAAGAACCAACAAAGGCTGAGCCAACAGTTTCTCTGAGTTCTCGGTCCTCCCAGCCTAGCTTCCACCTCACTGCGGAACTGAACAGCCTCCGATGCAGGAGCGCCCCGTCTGCGTGGGCAAGATGTCAGCCGTGCATGGGGTGCACAAACGCTCAGCAGAAAAGAACCAACCCGTGCCCCTTCCTAAGAGCCTCTCTTCTAGAAACAGAGAAACTCCTAGTGGTGGCTTCAAAGGGCATAAGGCAGCAAGGGGCCACATCCAGCACCTGTCTGCAGGTCTGCTGCTTAGGCCCTGACGTTTGGCTGAAGGGAAGACTCTCCAACGTCAGCCTGCACCGTCAGACACTTTCCCTTCCCCAAACACGAAACAGCCAGAGGCTTCTTAGGCCTCATTAGCTCTGCACACTGTGGATACCCAGTTTTTCCATGATCGTTTCACCCTACAATGCCATGACTAAAGCATCGGTTCCCAGACCCTTAATTTGGATCTCACCACCTAAACGGGTGTGCAAATGTCGCGAAGGGTTACTTTATCACTCTTAACCTTGGCCTATCCAACTACAACTTACCCTGATCACTGCTGGACATAAACAAGGACACGTCCTTGGTGTAGGGTCCTAAAAGCAAAACGGGCAGCAGAAGCCCTCGGCGATTCAAGCCTGACTCTGGATCAGGGATCTAAGGCTCTCCTCCTTGTGTGACAGCAGTAGCTGCTACTGCCAAGGGAGTGCAACCCATTAAGGATGGGTCTTAATGCTATTACTGGATGTTATATCGCACGAAGCCTGAGGGAATAAGCTGGCTGACAAATATGCTAAGATAACTGCCTCTTTCCGAGACCGTCAAGTCAAATCCAGGGGGTCCCTTAACCAGGAGATTGTCTTCCCGTCCCCACTGCAGGCCAAGGCCATAGCGATATGCTCCCTCATGCTTGGTCCCCATTCCAATTTCTTTACTTCGCCTCCAAAAGATGTCATCTATGAGAGCTGCCTGGCACAAACAGCTTCTGAGATGGAGGCAATTAGAGTGGGTTGTTTTGAATTCCCAGAAAAGCATGTTTGTAAAAAAGGTTCTGCATTGCTGTGGGTGTCAAACTATTGTAAGTAGGATGTTTCAATGGGGTTTCATCAGGGAAGGTACGACCCACCTCATTCGGGATGGGACCTACTCCTATTCCTGGAGTCTTTATAAAAAGAAAGAGGGAGAGGAGAAGCCACAGAAGCAAGAAGTTGAAATCGTTGAACCCTGGCATGTGGCAGAGGAGCCCAAGATTGCCAGGAGCTGGTCTCTGGAAAGAAAGCATTGCCTTAGATGCCTTCATTTGGACATTTGCTAGGCCTCAAAACTGTAGGTTAATATGTTCCTACTGCTTACGTCAACCCCTTTCCTTTTTTTTTTTTTTTTGCTGGGGCAGCCTAGGAAACTACAGCAGTGGAGAGATGCTGGGTATGCAGTTCATGGCAAAGGGCTCTGGAGCCCCAAATGTCTGCCTGGTGGCTCCTCCCTCACCAGATGAATTATGATGGCCAACACAATTTGTCACATCACATAAGAAACAAAATGTGGGATATTTTAGAAAACAATGGTTTGGACTCATCAGCTTTTATTTAGCTCAGACTGTTGCCATTTGACTCATTTGCCAAAAACATAACCCTGGAGAAACTAAAGGTGAGATAATTGAGGGAGGTGGCCCAGCCAAGGCCTTTCCTTCACTGTCAGATTTTATCCAACTGCCAAAAGCATAAGACTACCAGTAGGTATTGACTTTAATTTGCGTGTTTTCTAAATGGCTGGAAGCCTCCCCTTGTGGAAATGCCTAGAGTATTTCTGGAATGGATACTTCCTGCCTGGGGAATCCCCTCTACCATTTCAAGGAACCTCAATTCATAGGTAAAATCATACAAAGAATAGAAAGGGCTCTGCACAGCAGCCAAAGACTTCATTGTTTTTATCATCACCAGCTACCTGGAGCTGTTGAAAGGAATGATGAAATCCTAAAATCTAAGTGAGCTAAATTATCTCAAGAACTGGCTTCACCTTGGCCACAAGTGCTGCCTCTTACCCTTGTGACTTTGAGGTCTTCACCCATACCTCTGCAAAGACTTCCCTGCTTTGAAATCATCATACGGACATCTTGAGAAGGCCCTACTCATCCTTGCTAGCCAAAGACTCAAATTTGACTCCATCAGGCATCCTCAAGTACTCCCAGGGACTAACCAAGTACACCCTTCCTACAACCAGCTAGTTAAATAACCTTCCCATCTGAACTCTATGACCGACCTTGGCATAGCTGGCAGGTGGAAAACCTGGTGTTTTGAGACATCATCCCGGGAAAACTAAACGTGAACCCAGATGGGAAGTATCTTATACTGTTTTACTCATTGACAACACTGCCATTACATCACAAGGTGTTCAACTTTGGATACATATCTCACAACTGAAAAAATATAAGAACTATTCAGACTAGTAAAGCCCTCTGGTAGGAGACCTCAAACTGAAGCTTCAACAAGAGCCTCAAGAAATAGATGGCAGCTAAAGTAGACAGTGTCCACCAAGACCTTTGGAACAAGGAGATGTCATCATGAAATGGTCACCTTTCAACAGAGACCTCAGTCCAAGACCCAACCAACTCCCCTTACCTCACTCCCCATCTCTCAGCTCTCCATCTGTCTGAGCATTTTGTTTCTCATGGTATACTCCTGACAGCATTCACTCTCTGTCCCAACAACTTCCTTGCTGAACCTTGATCTTCTTTTGTCTCCTCTTTACTCTGTTCTGTCCTACATATTCCTACCATGAGCACAATTCCTTTGTCCTCATCACACACAACAGGGGAACTATCGGGTTTGTGTTACCCTCACTTACTGCTCTAGAGCCCATCCCTCTTGCACTTATAGACTTGGCCCTGACAAGAAACCTCAGATATACCCAGGTAGGGCTCCTGGGCTATGCCACAAGAGTCTCCAAGACTAGAACTAAGCACAGAGACATGGGTTTCACTATTTCACTCAAGGCAGGAGTTTCTGGTAGGCTAAAAGATCAAACAGGGGAAATTATTGATTAAATGGGACAAAAATATGAGCTAATGAAGATATTGGTTATGATCCTCCTCTTGGATCTTATGGCCGACCAGCTCTACAGGCCAATAGCTCATTCCTGGACAGCGAGAGATACCCCTTATTATATTCTTCAAGGTCATTATTCTGTATGTGGACATAAGGCGTAAAAAGCACCCCAGACAAATTGGATGGATTCCTCTTATACAGCTTCTGTAGTTCTCCAAAAAAGCTGTTTATGATGAGCTTCCTTCCAGAAGAGATAAGGAGAAACATGAGGGCTCTTAAGACGTCTTTACATACCATGGAAACCTACAAAAAGGATACTGCAGACTAGAGGCAGCTCTGAGTGGATCAAGGAAAACACCATTTACCCAAACTGCAGTGGATTGAGTTGTGGACCCAGTTTGGACAAGTTCTGGTCCTGGTCTGCATTCTGGTGGGAGTGGACCCATTGCAATTAGGGTACCGTCAAGATGTTACTTCAGTTGAGGCGTCGCCCAGCTGAATCAGGGGGGCTGAAATCCAGATTGCTGGAGTCCTTTACAAGCAGAGTGACAGTGAGACAGGAGCCAACAGGGAGCCAAAGCAGTTTGAAAGGAGAAGACACCGAAATATGCATTACCATGTGAGAAGAAAACCAAGGAACCACAAAGATTGCTGGCCAGCAGAAGATATGGATCCCAGGAGGAAGCAGGCCTTCTACTTTCTGAAACTACGAGCTAATAAATTAAGACAACCCATTGTGTGGTATTTGTTTTAGCAGCAAGGAAACTAAAACACAAGCCAAACTCAGGAGGTTTTCTGTTCTTGGTAATATCCCCCTGTTTTAGTTTGTTAATGTTGCCGGAATGCATTATACCAGAAACAAAAAGGCTTTTAAAAAAAGAACTTATTAAATTACAAGTTTAGTTCTAAGGTCATAAAAATTTTCAAACTAAGGAATCAAGAGAAAGATACCTTGGCTCAAGAAAGGTTTATGTCTGGGACATGGGATGGCCCGTTGCTGGCGTCTGCTGGTCCTTGTTTCTGGTTCCACTGCTTCTAGCTCCTGATGCCTGTAGTTTCCTCTGTAAGCATCTGTGGGCCTTCACTTAGCTCCTCCAGGACACAACTTTGGGTTCTGGCTTGTTAGCATATCATGGGAAGGTAGTTCACGATGTCTGCTGGGCTCTGCATCTCGAAACATCCATGTCTAGGAGACTGCTCTCTCTGTCGCACTCCTAGCATCGCCAGATGTTTGCATCTCTGTGGGCTCTGAGCTCTCTCCAAAATGTTTCTGCTTCTAAAAGACTCCAGTAAACTAAATAAGACCCACCTTGAATGGACAGAGTCACATCTCCCTCTAATCAAAAAGTCACACCCACAATTAGGTGGGTCACTCTCCATGGAAACAACCTAATCATTGTCCCACCCAATAATATTGAATCGGGATTATGGCACCTGGCTGCCCCCACAAGACTGGATCAGGATAGAAAACGCGGCTTTTCTGGGGTGCATAATGTCAAACCCGCACACCCCCTTTCACTGGGGCAGCCATCCCTGTGCTGGAATTCACGCTGTAAGACCTCAGATGGTATGGGGAAAGAATAATTCACTTCCCGCTGGGGTTCGGCTGACACTGCACTGCCTGCTGACAAATGATTCTACCTAGCCGATTGGCGTAAGACTGTATTCTGGCTTCCCAAGGAGGCAGGTGGGCGCTAGTGGACACACAGTGCTGTGGAGTTGTAAGTGGGAGTCAGAACAGAGTTTTCCAGGAGGGAGCAAAAGCAGAAGTCCTTGCTGGAAAAGAGCCAAAGTCGCTTCCACCTTCCAGAGTCTCCAGCTTTATTCCCTATTTAGTTGCTTTTCTCAGCTTACTGGGTAGCTCAGGGGGCTTCTCAAGGGAAATGCCTCCTTTACTGTGCTCTTAACGGTCATGTTTTTGTCTCTCCAGTGCATCTTCACTCTCACAGGATAAGTGAGGCTGCCGCCGCAGATAATGTTAACCTCCTGGGTCCTGTCTGCTGACTCGTTTCCTCTGCAATCACAGAGAATTTGGAAGCAACGGCCAGACCCTTCTTGAAGACCTTGTGAAACCACCCTGAATAAATGTGTTTGTTCTAAGAGAAAGAGCTGTTCTTTCTCTTGAACAGGACGAGGAACTGTGGGTCCTTGCAAGAGACTTTGCTTGGCTCTGCTGCTCACCAAACTTTGCACAAGAGACTTGTGCAAGCTTTACTGTGGACTTCCCTAATGCCAGGCCATGTCCTTGGGTATCCCTCTGACCCCAGTCTGAGCGCTTCCTAAGATGAGGCAATACCGTCTAAACCACAGAATATGCTATTCTCAGAAAGGCTGCGCAACTGCCCACCCCCGCTCTGCAAGTCCATTGCCAGACCTCCCTCAACAACATTCTCTTCCCTTTATTCCTTCGAGATGCAGCCAGACCCTCTCTCTAGTTTCACCGTTGACAATTCCCCTTCCCTCTTGCACCCCTAGAAATCTATCCACCTCTGTGCTGATCAGAGTTGACGCTGGCTGTGCTGGCCTCTCTTCTCCTCTGCCGTGGCAGCTTGAAGAAAGCTGTCCCTGCACTTTAACTGCTGTTGGGAGCTTTTTTTTTGACAGGTACTGAGACATACTGCAGCTTGGATGAGGCTTGAAGACCTTATGCTAAGTGAGATAAGCTAGGCACAGAAGCACAAATACAGAACGAGTTTGTGAAGATTTATATGAAGTATGTAGAATTAGGAAATCCGTAGAGACAAAGTAGATAACAGGTGAGGGATGAGGAGTAATTGTTTAACGTGTACAGAGTTTCTGTTTGGGGAGATGAAAATTTTTAGGAACTAGACGAAAGTGGTGGTGTTAAAGTATTGTGAATATAAAAATACCACTGATTTATACACTTGAAATGGTGAAAATGGAGGAAAAAAGAGGACAAGGCAAGTGATTTGAAGTGGGTTTCCTTGGCTCCTGATGAGTCCACAGGTGTCATGGTTGTTTATTCCAGGAGACAAAGGGGGAAGCGACCAAAGAATCGCCGTCTCTGGTGTCTGCGTGGAAGTACTTGACCACGGGTGAGATCTTCACCTGAACTCACTAAATCCTGAAGGAGAATCTGCTGACATGCGTTCCTATGGCAGGAGAAATACACATGGAGCAGGAGAAGGCACAGTTAGGAGAACTGACAAAACCGGTGAAAACGTGGGTCATTTCAGGCACAAACTTGCTATTGTTTTACTCGTTTTCAGTTGCTTTGGGGGGAATGTTTGAACCTGTCACGTGTTAAAGAGCCGGTTAGGGTGAGCGTGAGCGCCCCGTGCTCCGTGCAGCCGGCACTAGCAGGCGCACATTGGTAGTCGGTTCTCACCGCAGGGAACCCTGAAGCCCAGTTAAGTGAATGTGGTTGTCCATTCTTCTCACGAATCCCCCTGAGCTACAAACATCTTACTCAGTTATTATTAGTACAACTGGGATTTATCACTGAAAACTTGTGGAAGTGTGTTTTCTCTGAAAATTTGTTGGCACAAATTTTCTGTGACCATGAAAGCTCACTACAAAAATAAAGTCATTTTTAAAGAAGTAAAGGTGTTAAAGATGTATTATAAGAGGAAGTACTGCGTCATTCATTACCTGAACCCCACTTTATCCAGGGTTCCGTTCGCAGTATTTGGGCCGGAGCAGAGAAGGGGCAAGTAGGAAAATCCTGTCCTCACGGGCGAATGTTCTATATTAATAAGCACACTATGTAAGCACATTATATGTATTGAAAGATGATGAAGACCTCCGGGAAGGCAGTGGAGTTGGGGTACCGAGTTTACCGCTGCTCTGTGGGGCAAGAGAGGGGACTGCAGTCTCTGGGGCTGAGTCACCCAAGAAGAGCTTCACTGCTTTCTGGGGGGCAGGCGAGTCGGGTCGGCCGAGACGCCCACCGGGGTGGACAGCTGAGGGAGGCCTGCAGGACAGGGCGGGGTGTGGGGTGAAGGGGTGCCCCAGTCTCTGGGGTCCAGAACTGAGGCCCCAGCTCACCCAGGCCCAGCCCCACCTGTTCACCAGGGAAGCCGCCTTTACCTGGCCTGAGGGTCTCGGCTCCAGGCCCAAGAGAGCAAATCCTGGCGAGAGAAGCATCCTGTGGGGGGCAGGTGGGGGGAACGTGGGGGCTGCTTATGGAACATGCTTCCCTCAGCCTCTCCGGTTTTAAAATATTTGACTACACTGAGAAAATTGATCCAGTTGTGACACGTACTTGAAATCATTACGTGAAGTGTGAGAAATGAGCAATTGCCATTCATTCACCAGCAAAATTCCACCACCAGTGAGACTCGCCTTGCTCTCTCCACCAGCCTGGGCTCGGGTTCTTCACTGCTTCCTCCTTCCCTCCCTCCTTCCCTTCCTTCTTATGTTGACTTATTTTCTTATAACCCTGTGCTGGTTTGAAGCTATTCTGTACCCCACAAGGTCCATGTCCTTTAATCCACTTTCAGTGTTGCTGGGTGGGAGCTTTCTGACTGTTCCCATGGAGATGTGACCCGCCCCATTGTGGGTGATAACCTTTGATTAGACGGTTTCCATGGAGATGTGCCCCCCCCACTCAAGGTGGGGTTGCTCCCTGGAACCTTGAAGAGGGAACCATTTTGGAAAAAGCCTCAGAGCCACCAGAACGAACAGAGCCTGGGGGAAGCTGTTGAAGAAGCCTGGACAGAAGGTAGCAGACGGCGCCATGTGCCTTTCCAGCTGAGAGAGAAACCCTGAACTTCATCAGCCCTTTTTTTTTGAAGTTAAGTATCTTTCTCTGGATGCCTTAATTTGGACATTTTCAAGCCAGAAGGGAAGGATGACATTCAATGAGCCTCCTATGGAGCAGATAGGCTTGTGTCCAGAAGCGCCGGCCCTGCTCTGGGTGGGGAGGGGAGCACTGTTATGCTCTGGGTGGGGAGGGGAGCACTGTGACGCTCTGGGTGGGGAGGGGAGCACTCTGGGTAGGGAGGGGAGCACTCTGGGTGGGGAGGGGAGTACTGTGCTGCTCTGGCAGAGACGTGGGTCCTGGGGCCCAGGTCTTCCTGCAACTACATACATTCTCCTTTTTAAAAGCTTTTCGTTTTCTTGCATATCGCATTCTGGCAGCTTACAAATGGAACAAACCACAACACAGACTTATTATAAAGAATTTAATCAAGAAAATGTAGACAAAATAGTAAACTGCCCAGTTCTCCGCAGTGTGGATCTGAGCCGTCGTTGGTGCTGCAGGCCTCTTACCCTCCCCACCAAGCCCCTGTGGAGATGGACGAGTAGAAACCTCACAGGTGGGGCGAGATATTTGTTTGGAAAGATGATAGCAGATTGAATGGTGATAACCAGCTGGCTAGCTAGACAAATATATTTGTACAACAATGCAATGATGTGATGTGTGCTACTTTTTGGTGAAACAAATTTCGTTTCCTTTGAATCTAATAGAAGTTAAAGAACGGACTGTGGTTTTTGGGCACCTGGGGGACAGCCTGGCCTCCTCCTTATCTGTATGACTCTGCTCCTGCCCCAGGAGCCTGGATGAGCCCCTCTTTCCCTGGGAAGCTGAGCCATTACAGCTCTATTTCAATGCCCAAGGAATACCATGGGCATTGATGGTGCAGAACTTTTCTTTGAGGGAAAGTTTCAGTGCTTCCTGGGTGAAACAAGCTGTCTGTTTCACCTACAGGCTCTCTACTTCAGAAACACCCAATGATCCTTTTGTCAGGCAGCTTTGTCCTATTGCTGGTTGTCTTCTCCATAATTGCTGCAATGTACTTGGCTTTCCCTTGTCTGTGTTACTGTGATTTTCCCCCGCTTTTTTCCATCAGGCTAATTTGACTTCCAGCCATGTCTAACGTACCATAGTTGTAGTCTTAGTTTTGTATAATTGTGTATCAGTCCTTGTACGACGTCACCATTCCCACTTCTTTCTGTGGGGTCAGCTGCGGGCCTGAATGTCATACCTGTGTGCCCTTCCCAACACAGATACCCTGTGAAGATGGCCACTTCCTCCTGTGCTTTCCTGACACTGGGGACTTTGGAGAGCGGGGCATGTGCTCCCCTGTGAGTGAGTCAGAGTCAGGGGGGTACCTCCAGCTGCAGCCCTGGTATGGGGCTTTGACTCACCTGAGCCCCCGGCACCTCCCTCCCCAGGCTTTTCCCCTCTGCACACAGGACGTGCACTGCACACACGCACTCACATGCACCGGAGCAGGCCCTCATACCCACACGTGTGCATCAGCCAAGCCCTTGCACACCCTTGCAGACCTGCACATACCACAGCAGACGGCCAGCCCAGGGACATCTTGATGGTCCAACTGCTACTGGATGCTTCTGTGTCATCTGCAGAAGGAAGGTCCAAGAATGTACAGGTGAAATGCCTGATGTCCCTCTTTCCTCCAACTGCCAGGAACGGCTGCTTAACGACAGCATCTGGGCACAGACGCTTCCCATCTTCTCCCCGGTCCATCCACCCAGTGGCTGGGGGAGGCAGCGCCAGGCCCAGCAGGTCCACGGCGTGGTCAGTGACATGGAATAAACATGCCTCGAAGACCCAGGGACTGACAGGGGCTCGCTCCGTCCTCTGGCAAATAGGCTGAACCCCCGGCCCCCACAGGATCCCAGCCGCTGCTGCCCTCCGAGCATCTGCCTCACCCAGAGGGGGCCACTGCCAGCCGTGGAGTTCCCCCAGGAGAGGGGCTCACAGCCTCCCTGAGGGGCACAGCCCAGCCTCCCTCTTTCGTGCAAGGGTTTGTGCCCCCTCAACAGCCAGAGAAGGGATGACGGGCCCGGCAGGCCCAAGCAGAAGCTTTCTGCTCGTCTGCTTGTTCTGGCTGGTGTTGCTCCTCCAGCAAGGTGGGGAAGCCCAGGGGACTGCGGTGATGGGCTCCAGCCCTGGACTGGACGGGAAGGCCCCTCGCAACCCCGTGCTGAAAGGCTTTGAAAAACGTTGCAATTAAAATGCAAATGGAAGAGCTAAGCACAGCGTCCTGATTACACAGAAGGTGGGTGGCTCAGCACTTTAACTCCTTGAAGTCAAACGCAATCAAGACCAGCTTGAATTAACATCCAATTCATGCAAACACCCTCATGTTTAAAATCCACATGGGAAAATAACACCAGTGTTTCCCCAAACAGCGTACAGAAATAGCTTGAACTCCCTTGGCTCCAGCTCCTCCAGCTCCCCAAGGACGGCTCTGTGCAGCCCCCTTCTCTCCAGCCAGGCTGCCTCATATCTGCCTTCCTGTGTTCTTTTGGTCTCTGGGGAAAGAAAATTCCAAAAGGAAATATATTCTAGGCCACTGGAGGTGGGGATGATGCTTTCCCAGGGAGAAGGGGGGCCTTGGGGGACCCTCAGGGCAGGTCGTGGGGGTGTGAAACCCCCCCAAGCACCTTCCCATGAGAAGTCTGCAGAAATCACAGGGGGTCAAAGCGAAACTCATTTGGTCTACCCTGGTTTCCAGGGTGTGTTTTACTCTTCTGCTTTCCTGTTCCTTGACATTTCCCCTTCTTTTCTACCTGAAAAGCCCTCTCTCTATTTTCTAGATGAAATAGAGACCTGGGTTTTTAATTTGGGGGATAGGGACTGCACAGGCCGGTCTGAGACATGATCGCTCTGAAGACGTCTCGGGGGCTCAGTGGCCGGCCGAAGGGGCAAGAGACCATGTGACACATATGTGCAGAGCCGGGTGCCCTCCTGCCGGCCAGAGCAGGAACTCTAAGGCTGACCTGCAGGGACAGAGGGACAGGGAGAAGCCAGACTTGAAGCTGGGCCGGAGTGGGCAGAGGTGGTGCTCCAGGAGCCTGTAACATATGTCCAGGAACACATGCCCAGCCTCAGGCCTCTGGCCACCAACACCCATGACCAGCAGTGCGCATTGCACAGGGTGTGTGTGTGTGGGGGGGGTGTATGAGCATTTGCACATGTGTGTGTCTTGGTGTGTACATGTGTGTCTTGGTGTATGTGTGTGTGTGTTGATGTGTGTATGAAAGTGTAAGTGTGCACGTGTCTGTGCATGTGTGTATGGATGTGTATGTGAGTGCATGTGTGGGTGTGTGCACATGTGGGGGGTGTGTACATAGGTATCGGCGAGTGCGTGTGTGTGTGTATGCATGTGTGTACGGGCATTTGCACATGTGTGTCTTGGTGTGTGCACACAAGTGTATATGTGTGCATTTATGCATGTGCTGTCACCCATGTCTGTGTGCACGTGTGTGTGTGCCCATGTGCTCACGCACACACAGCCAGCAGCGTAGGCAGAAGCCCTGGCCTGTAGCCTCCCCATCTGCCTTTCCATAGGGTCATGGGGCGGACAGTGTCCCGGAATCACGCCCACCAGGGGCCTCTGACTCACGGCCACTTCCTCCTTCCTCGCCCACAGTGGGCAGCTCAGGCGCCCACAGTTTGGCCACGCCGTGACTCACCACCTGCCCTGTGCAACAGGGCCGTCTCCTGGGATGGGCAGGCGTGGACAAGGGAGGGCCCCCCGAGGAGGCAGGGCTTGCCGAGCCCCCAGCAGCCTCTTCCTCACTCCAGTTCTTTGCATCTAAGGTCTGTAATGGAGGGAAAGTGTCACAGAAAGGACACAGGTCATTCTTAAAGAAGAAAAGGCGTAAGCAGGAAACTCTGGCAAGAGGAGACCAAGTGGCCAATAAGTATGAAAAGTGTACCTTTGGCTGCTAGTTGGGGCAAAAAGTAAAGCCACCATGCACAGAACCCGTGTAGCAAGAGACTCCACTGCCACTGTTGGGTCCGGAGTACAGCGGGCCTGCAGATTTGGAGGACACCCAGAGCCACAGGTCCACTCCCGGGCCGAGGTGGCTGCTCATGTGAGCAACAGCCACCGAGTGTGCTGGACCCTCAGCCAGGAGCAGCCTCCTCACCTGGGCCTGGGAGCGGACCGAGCAAGACAAGCCTTGCTGGGAACAAGGCCCCTAACCTGTCTGCCTCATTTCTCGTCTATGAAATGGGAGTGTCATTCTCCCCCTCCCTGCACTGCTAGGTAGTCAGGAAGGATCCCCAGCTGTGCCTCCTGGAGCTGCTCAGTACTGCCATTCACCCGAGGAGGGGTGCCCAAGACACTGCTTGGCCCCACTGGACGGGGAAAGGGGACTGCGGTGGAAACTCTCCCAGCAGCAGATTGTACACCACCACCCCAGTGACCAGTTGACCATGTGCTGGGTCAGTGCTCTTTCCTCTGAGCAGGCCAGGTGGGGTTCCAGGGGAAGAGGGGAGGCGGGCCACTTGGCTGATGCCCCCAGCACCTCCCTGGCTGGCAGGGAAGTAAACTGAGGCTCTGCCAGCCACGTGGCAGAGTGGATTTCATGGTGGGTATCTGGACACCGGCCTAGGGACATCTTGTAGGCTGCTGAAACCGCTCCTCACCTGGGGGGCTCTCACCTCATAGCCCCTCACCCTTCAGGAAGGCTCCCCGATGGCTCTCTGCTCTGTACGGGGTCCTTGGGTGCCTGTGAATTAAGTTGCTGCCCCTCTGCTTGGACCCCCCTTCCCGTCCTCCCTCGACCATCAGCCCCAGGAAGGAACAGGCTGGAGGGGGTGCTCAGCTGACCCAGACCCCCTCCACGGGTGTTGCTGTCTCGGATCTCTGAGATTTCAGCTCAGGTGAGCCACCAGCATAACTGACCACCCCACCCCCACCCTGAGTCAGACACAGGGTGATCAGGGCTGCCTTCGAGGGAAAACAAAGTCCCGTTTGCTTGGACTCATTTGGACCCACCAAGGCTCCAAGAAGACCCAAAAGGTTTAAGCCTTGAGTGCGGGAGAATGGATGCCTCTCAATCCCTGTGTGTCCTCAGAAACGCCACCTGCTGTCACCCCCTGCCCCAGGAAGCAAGGTGCATCCCTCCTCTGTGCACACAGGCTCTGAACCCAAAGGCAGGCGGGAGACCTGCCAGGCCCTGGTCCCTGGAAGCCCCTGCCCTGCAGTACTGAGAGCCGACAAGCTTGAACATCACCCCACAACTTCCCTCTGCATTGGAAACTCAGGGGAATTGTTTGCCTAATTATGCACATTATTTAGTGTTTTGCACATAAACACTTGTGTTATGCCCCTGAGAGGCAACAGCTGACAGCCTTTTTGTCAGCTGGTACGCTATGCTCCTTGCAAGCAGGAACCTCAAAGGCCCTCATGGGATGAGTGCCAGTGAGGGGCACAGGGTTCCGTGGCACATCAGGGCCTTCGAAGCCCAGAGAAGACCTCGGTGAGAGGACACGCCAGAAATTTGGGGATTTCACGGCAAAAGGAAGTCAAATGTGGAGTGCTGGTCTTTCCTGCATGCCAGTGGTTCTGGCTTAGGACACTCCAGGCTGGGCCCAGTTCTCTAGAACTTCAGTTGTGCCGTTGCTTAGTTGCTCAGAAACCATCTGTCACTTACTAAAGTCACAGACGTCATTGGTACAACTTGGGGAGTTCGTGGGGGAAGTTGGGCACAAAAAGCCTTGACTGGTCAGCTGAGACACCACAGCATGCGGCCTCAGGAAGCTGGAGGAGGCAGGAACGGGTGTCCCCGGGACCTGGGAGCCAGCAGCACCTTGATTCCAGACTCCAGGACTCCAGACCCGTGAGACAGGAAACTCTTGTTGCTTTAAAGCCACCCAAGTTGTGGTAATTTGCTTAGGAAATGAACATCATTAGTCTTTAAGGAAAAGCAAATCAAAAGCACGGTGAGATACCACTCCACACACACTCAGGCTGTGCTCAGGAGGCCAGAAGATAATGCATTAGCCAGGATGCGGAGAAAGTGGAATCTTGTACATTGCTGGGGGAATGTAAAACGGTGTCGCTGCTGTAGAAAAGTTTGGCCAGCCCTCAAAATGTTAAACATAGAGTCATCATATGACCCAGAAATTCTGCCTCTAACTATATACGCAAAACAATGGTTCACAAATGTTCATAGCAGCATTATTCAAAATAGCCAAGAAGGAGAAACAACTCAGATATCCTTCAATGGGATAACATACAATGAAATATATTAGGCCATAAAAGGAAAAAGTACAGATATATACTGCAGTATGGTGAAGCCTTGAAAACATTGTACCTAAGAAAGAATCTCACCACAAAGGAGCACATACTGCAATGATTCCATTTATATGACGTGTCCACAACAGGACTCCACGGAGACAGAAAGCAGATTAATGTGACCTGGGGTGGGGGAGGAGGATGGAGGTGACTGCTGTGGGGACGGGGCATCTTTCTGGATGAAAATATCTTAAAATGGAATTGTGGCAATAGTTTAACAATCTGTAAATATCTAAAACCCAATGAATGGTACACTTTAAATCCTTATAGCGTATGAGCATTTATAGCATCTCAATTCAGCTGTTCAGAAAATAAAGTCATTTCATGGTCACTTCCTTGCAAAGTAGAGTACGGAAGGGGGCAAAGGAGCAACTCCACAGTGCAGAGTCTGACGAGCACGGCTTCAGCCAGGTGTTCAGTGCAGCAGCGAGAGTCCTGTTGATGGCTTGTTCCCTGGATGTGACATGACGGGGACCCCTGAGCTCACCCCCGGGCACCCGAGGGGCACCAGGCAAACCCCAAGACAGAGACACCCTATAAAAACCCTGACCACGCTCCTCAAAACCGCCCAGGTCACCAGAAACAGGGACCAGAGGGGATATGGCAGATCCTGGAACAGGGAAACGACATTGGGTGAAAACTAAGAGAATATGAATAAAGTATGGGCTGCAATGAATAATAGCATGCCCACGTTGACTCATTAATCGTAACAAGTGTGCCACGGCGATGTAAGCATTTACTAACAGGGGAAATTGGGGAGAGGCTATGGGGGCCCTCTCTACGGCTTCACAATTTTTTTCTATTGATCTAAAATTGTTCTAAAATTAAAAGTGTATTTTCGAAAAATGAAGACAAGTGTACATAGGTGGTTTGGTGGTAGAATGCTCACCTGCCATGCGGGAGACCTGGGTTTCATTCCCAGCCCATGCATCAAAAAATGAAAAAATGAAAAAAAAAAAATAAAGACAGGACCCCCTGATATCAGTCAGTCCCATGGAAAATCGCTCATTAATAATCAGGGAAAGTGTTTTCCCCAGTGCAAATGCACAAACACACACTCGTGCACACAGGCACTTGTGCAGGCACACATGGAAATGCACACACATGCACTTGTACACGTGTGTGCACACATGCACATGGAAGCACACGCACACATACAAATGTGCATGCACAAGCACACACACACACACACCTAAAGCACACATGCCCATATCCAACCAGGCGCTGTTCACCCAGGAACTGGCTGAGATGTCACAATGAACAGACTCCAAAAAGAAATTATATTGCCAAGTATTATGCTAATAGAATTACAGAAATTGCTAGTCAAAAATAGTTAATAGAATAATTAAAATAGATTGACCTAAGAGCTGATTTTAAATTAACCTGACATGCCTAGAATCTAAGTAATCACTCTCTCCTGTGATCTAGTCTCTCATTAAAATGAAATTTCATTGGGAGAAATTATCCATTTCGCACCATGATTGGGAAGAAAGTGGCGCATCCATTCATACCCTGACGATGGAGAAAAGTGGGGAATAGCCGAGGAGGTGTAAGACGGGAGGGAACCGCCACCCTCTGCCATGTGACAGCCCATCCTCCCTCCCCGCCTGACATCAGGAAATGGAGGAAATCCATTAAAACCGCCCTCAGGACAGACCCCAGACCTGAAGGCACTCAGTGGGTGGCATTGTGGGGTGGGGTCTCACCCATGGCTGTGGCCACAAAGGAAACAGGCCCCTCTGAAACAGCAGAGATGGTGCTCCTTAACTTTTCACATTCTACTTGCAGGCAACATTTTCCCACTACCAGTAAAATATGGAAATATTGCAGCCATACTGTGTGCGTGTATAGATACATATATATAAAACATCTATATATCTTATAACCTCAGAAGAAAATATTAGAATTATAATTTATTTCAGTTTGCTTAAGCTGCCAAGATGCAATATACTAAAATGGGTTGGCTTTTACAATGGGGATTTATTAGTTTATAAATTCACAGTTCTATGGCCCTAAAAATGTCCAAATTAAGGCACCAAGAGGAAGCTAGCATCCAAGGAAAGGCTGCTGGTGTCCGAGGTTCCTCTGTCCCAGGGGAAGGCGCGTGACCAGCATCTGCTGGTCCTTTGCTCCCGGGTTTCATTGCTTCAGCTTCCGATTCCAGTGGCTTTCTCTCTGAGTATCTGTGGGTCCTTGTTTAGCATCTGCGGGGTGCATCTCTCTACACTCTTTCTCTTGGTGTTTCCACCTTTTATCCTCTCATAGAGGATTCCAGTAAAAACTTAAGACCCACCTTGAATGGCTTGGGTCTCATCTCAATTGAAACAACCTAACCAAAAGGTCCCAGCCACAGGAATGGATTTAAATAATATGGCTTTTTCTGGGGTACACACCCAGTTCCAAACTACCACAGTATTGTAAACAAATTAAGAGAAGTAAGCAAAAATAAGTAGCCTTTTGCACTTTCCAGGTAGTTATTTCTGAAGCTACTTATTCCTTTCTGAAGAGCTAAGTGTCCATCTGGTATTATTTTCTTTATCCTGAAGAATTTCCTCTAGCATTTTCTGTTGTACAGGTTTGCTGGCGATGATTTCTCTGTTTTCTTTAAATCAGGAAATGATTATATTTCAGTCTTTCTGGAAGGATGTTTTTGCTGGATATAGGGCTCTGGATCGACAGGTGTTCTAGTTTGCAAGCTGCCAGAATGCAATGTATCAGCAACAATGGGTTTTTAAAAAGAGGAATTTATTAAGTTGCTAATTTAAGGCTTAAGTTAAGTTCCAAGGCTGTGAAAATGTCCAAATTGAAGCAAGGCTATAGATATGTCCAATCTAAGGCATTCAGGGAAGGATACCTTGGTTCACGGAGGCTGATGACATTCAGGGTTTCTCTCTCAACTGGAAGGGCACATGGAGAGCACGGTGTCATCTGCTAGCTTTCTCTCCTGGCTTCTTATTTCATGAAGCTCCCCCGGGGGGTATTTTCCTTCATCTCCAAAGGTCTCTGGTTGCATGGGCTCTCATGTTTCTCGTGGCTCTCTTCTCTTGTGGCTCTCTCCAAAATGCTTCCTCTTTTAAAGGATTCCAGTAATCTAATCAAGACCCACCTGGAATGGGTGGAGTCACATCAGAGATTACTACCCACAGTTGGGTGTGTCACATCTCCATGGATATAATCTAATTGAGTTTCCAACCTATAGCACTGGATAGGGATTAAAAGAAATGGCTGCTTCCACGGGATGGATCGGGATTAAAACATGGCTTTTCTAGGGTACATAATCTTTTCAAACCAGCACAACAGGTTTTTTACTTTTTCAGGACTTTAAATATATTTTTGCTCTCTTCTGGAATTCATAATTTCTGATAAGAATTCAGGTGTTAATAAAATCATTCTTCTCTATACTATAAAGCACCATTTTTCTCTTGCTGCTTTCAATATTTGTTTTTTGTCATTGGTGCCAAAAATCAATGGTTTGGCTGGTGTGCCTCTAACTGGGATTATTTGTCTTTTTTCTGCTTGGCATTATTTAAGTATCTTGCATTTGCAAACTTTTCTCCATCATTCTTCAAATTATTCCACTGTTTCTTTAAATATGTTTTCGACCCATTTCCCCCTCTTTTCTAACTTTTACTGCATGTATGTTGGAATTTTATTCCATATGAAATTGTCCTGAGATTTTTTTTCACTTTTTTTATGTCCTTCACATTAGATTATTTATATTGCTCTATCTTCAAATTCGCTACTTACTGTCATCTCCATTTAGCTGTTAATTCTATGTAGTGAATTTTTAATTTTTGGCATTGTATTTTTCAATTCAAGAATCTTCTTTTTTTATTGTCCATATTTCTCTGCTGATATTTCCCATTTTTCAATTCACTGGAAGCATATTTGTTTTATTTCATTGGGGTGTTTATAATAGCCACGTATAAATATTTTTTTATATTCTGCTGCCAGCCAAGATGAAATAACAAAGAACAGGTTTACCCTCCTGCTGGAAACAACTACAAAACTGGGAACAATAGATGAAGCAGCAGTTTTCAGGTAGACAGTGCAGCCCATGCTGCTGGAAGGTCACCCTGATGAGCTGAGCCCCGTGGTTGCCTCAGCTGGAGGGAGGTCCAGACTCCAGGATGGGAAGAGCCCGTGGGAGCCCGGTGGTCTCCCTGAACCCAGGAGATGACTCTGGGAGTCCCGGGAGGCTGAGGGACCATGGTTTACATGGAAGAGACCAAAGAAGAGAGCTGCCGAGACCCTCAGTAGGTCCCTGTGAGTCTTCAGCGCATGAGAATGAGGAGGCTGCCAAAGCCTGGGCGTAAAATGCCCAAAAGTATTAGAAGAAACAACCCCCAAAGCTCACACAGGACCACGAATGGTCTGTGTTCCAAGAGGCTCACATGTGGCTGAGACCTCACAGCTCACAGACGACTGGGTGGGTCAGCAGAGTGGGACATAACCAACCGTGGACCACTCACATCCTACTTAACAAAGCTAAAACCTCAAATGGTTCAAATTGTTTCCAGGTGACATAATTCCATCCAAAACAAAAACTTAAAAGTATGTTTAGGAGCACAGAACTTCCTATAATCCCATGGGTAACCTACACTGACTCGAGAAGAAATAGATGACATCAACAAACCAATCACAAGAAAAGAGATTACATCAGTTATCAAAAACCTACCAAAAATTAAAGCCCAGGACCAGACAGCTTTACAGACATGTTTTACCAAGTATTGAAAGAAGAATTAACACCAATCCTGCTCAAATCCTTTCAAAAAATTGAAGAAACACTACCTAACTCATTCTATGAAACCAACATCACCCTAATACCAAAACCAGATAAAGAAACTACAAGAAAAGAAAACTTCAGACCAATCTTTCTAATGAATATAAATCCATAAATCCTCCAAAAAATACTTGCAAATAGAATCCAACATCATATTAAAAGAATTATGCACCATGGTCAAATGAGTTGTAATCCAGGTATGCAAGAAAATCACAAGAAGCACAACACAAGTAAATAATGTTAATACACATTAACAAATTAAAAGGGAAAGCCCCATGATCATCTCAATTTGACAAAATTCATGATAAAAACACTTCAAAAGGTAGGAGTTGAAGGAAACCTCCCCAACACAATAAAGGGACAAATGAAAACCCACAGCTAACATCATCTGAATGGTGGGAGACTGAAAGCTTTCCCCCTAAGATCAAGAGTGAGACAAGAATGACCTCTGTCACCACTGCCATTCAACACTGTACTAGAAGCTCTAGCTAGAGCAATTAGGCAAGACAGAGAAACAAAATGCATTCAGATTGGAAAGGAAGAAGTAAAACTGCTGCTATTTACAAATGACATGATCCTATATTTAGAAAATCCAGAAAAAATGACAGCAAAGCTACTTGAGTTCAGCAAAGTGGTGGGTTTCAAGATCAACAAGCAAAAATTAATAGAGTTTCTATACACTAGTGATGAGCTATCCAAGGAGGTAATCAAGAAAAAAAGTTCCATTTACAATAGCAACTAAAACAATCACATATCTAGGAATAAAGTTAAGCAAGGATATAAAGGACTTGTACACAGAAAACTATAAAGCATTGCTAAAAGAAATCAAAGAAGACCTGAATAAATGGAAAGACATTCTGTGTTCATGGATCGGAAGGCTAAATGTTGTTAAGACATGAACTCTACCCAAAATGATCTACAGATTCTTTGTAATACCAATCAAACTTCCAACAGACTACTCTGCAAAAGTGGAGAAGCTAATTTATCAATTTCATTTGGAAGGGTAAGGAACCACAAATAGCCAAAAAACATCTTGAAAAAGATGAATGAAGTATGGTATCACACTTTCTGTCTTTAAAGCATATTGTAAAGCCACAGTGATCAAAACAGCATGGTACTGGCATAAAGGTAGGCATAGAGATCAATGAAATTGAAATGAAAGCTCAGAAATAGACCCTCAGATCTAAGGTTAACTTATTTTTGATAAGCCTCACAAACCCACTCAACTGGGACAGAAGAGTCTCTTCAATAAATGGTGTTGGGAAAACTGGATAACCATAACCTAAAGAATGAAAGAGGACCCTTATCTCACCTCCTGTTCAAAAATTAACTCAAAATGGATCAAAGACCTAAATATAAGAACCAGTCCCATAAAACTCTTAGGAGAAAACATGGAGAAACATCTTCAAGTTCTGGTAACAGGCAGTAGTTTCCTAGACTTTACACCAAAAGCACAAGGAATGAATGAAAAAAAAAAATAGGTAAGTGGGACCTCCTTAAAATCAAATACTTCCGTACTTCAAAGGACTTTGTCAAAAGGATGAAAAGATAACTGACTTAATGAGAGAAAATATTTGGAAACCACATATCTAAAAGGGTTTGATATCCAGTATATATAAAGAAATCCTATAATTCAACATTAAAAAGACAAGCAACCCAATAAAGAAATGGGCAAAGAACATGAAAAGACATTTCTCCAGAGAGAAAATACAGGTGGCTAAGAGGCACATGAAAAGATGCTCAGCTCACTCGTGTGCTAGCCAGTGTTCTCTAGGGAAAAGGAACCAACAGGAGGTATCTGTAAATATGAAATTTTATGAAGGTGTCTCACGGCAACTGTGGAGATGCACGAGTCCAAATTCCATAGGGCAGGCTGCGCACCTTCCAATGAAGGTTTTCGATGAAGGTGTGGCTGGCGGAAGCAGAGATGAAAATTCTCTCTTCTGACTGCTGAATGCATCACTTCTCCCTTCAAAGGCTTCAGTTGATTGGATTAAACATGTCTCGTTACAGAAGGCATCCCTCTTGGTTGATTACAGATGTAATCAGACATAGATGCAATGGCTGATGATTTAAGTCCATGAAATGTCCTCTCAGTAAGTTGGGCCAGTGCTTCCTTGACCAGACAGCTGGGCATCATCACCTGGCCAGGCTGACACATGAACCCAACTATCACAACTGGCTATTAGGGAAATGCAAATCAAAACCGCAATGAGATATCATCTCACACCCACTAGAATGGCCGCTATTACACAAACATGTAACTAGAAGTGCTGGAGCTCATGTGGAGAAATTGGAACACTTATTCACTGCTGGTGGGAATGTGAAATGGTGCAGCCGCTGTGAAGGATGGGTTGGCAGTTCCTCAGGAAGCCAAGTAAAAAGTTGCCTGAGGACTCAGCAGTCCCGCTACTTGGGACGTGCCTGGAAGATCTGAAAGCAGGAATGCAAACAGACATTTGCACACCAATATCCATGGCAGCATTATTCACACTTGCCAAAAGATGGAAACAACCCAAGTGTCCTTCAACAGAGGAAAAGAGAAACAAAATGTGGTGTGTACACACGATGGGCTATTATTCAGCAGTAAGAAGGAACAAAGTCCTTAAGCACAGGACAACATGGATGGACCTTGAAGACATTATGTCACGTAAAATAAGTCAGACGCAAAAGAACAAATATTTTATGATCTCATTGATATAAACTAATTATAATATATAAACTCATTAGACATAAAATACAGAATATAGGTTACCTGGATATACAAGGAGGGGGAGCGATTGCTTAATACGTACAAAATGTTTAATGAGGGTGAACTTAAATGTATGGGAATAGACAGAGGTGATGGTGGCATATTATTGTGAGAATGATTAGCATATTATTGTGAGAATGATTAACAGTACTGAGTGGTGTGTGAGTGTGCTGAAGCAGAGATGAAGCAGAGAGGTTTAGAGTCATGTAAGTCACCAGAAGGAAAGCTGGAGGTTAAAACACAGGACTGTGTAACACTGTGAATGTATAACACGGAGAATCTTGAGGTGGATGGTGACTGTGATTAAAATAAAAAAGCTCCTTCATGAACTAAAAAATAAAATAAAAAAGCTCCTTCATGAACTAAAAAACAAACTGTTCAGGATCCAAGAATGAAAAGTTCACAGTGTCTAGCAGCCAATCAGAATTTACCGGATATGCAAAGTAGCAGAAAAATACATGCAATGAGGAGAAAAAAAACATCTGAAACACATCCAGAAATGATGGGATCCACAGACACAGACACTTTACTATAACTGTATTCCATATGCTCAAGAAGGCAGGGGAAAGAAGGATAATGTTAGGTGGAGATATGAAAAATACCCAATACAGTTTCTACTTTTGAAAACTATAATGTCTGCAATGAAAAACTCAGTGTATGAGTTTGAAGACAGAGTAGACATTGCAAAAGAAAAGATTAATGAACTTGAAGATATATTAAAAAAAACTTTTGAAACTAAACATAGAGAGAAAATACACATGCGCGCGCGCGCGTGCAAAATCAAGAAGAAAATAACTGTGAGTGAGTCCACATGGCTTGAAATGTGTGGAATTAGAGTCTTAGAATGTCCGTCTCCATCTCAAGTCAGATCCTTTGCCTTCCACTGGTTTGCTTTATGCCTCTCTCATCCCTGTAGACATGATGTGAGGCTCCCCCCACGCTTCTTCCCTTCTGGGAATCTTCCCTCCCTTCAGTGACCACAGCCTCCCCAATTCCATTTTTCTTACTCTCCAGGCCATAAAGGCTATGGTTTTGCCCACAACACTTCTGCCTCCCCAGGCTCAAATGACAGAGATAAGCACTCGCCCCATCCAACCCCCATTCTCCAGCGTGTGCTCTGCCCCGAGCCCACCTGCTGCTGGTCACTCTCCAACCGCCTTCAGGCGACTCCTGTGTGCACTGTGCACAGATGCCACACTGTTTTCTGTGTGTGTGTGAGCGTGTATGTGTGTGTGAGATCTTACAACATCATCCCAGGAAGCAGAGCCAGCACTTACCCATCCACTTTTAGAACTGCCTTATTCATGAAATTTACATCCTTTGAGTCACGCTTGGAAAAAGTGTGTGTTTCATTTGTTAGAGAGACCAAGATCAGAGTCATTTCCTGGGACTTGAGTTGAGTGGGGCACAAATTCATCATTGACAAGTACGAACCGGAGTATCTGTGGAGTTTCTAGATGGGGCTTCTGGGCTGGCAAGAGCAAGAAGAGAGGAGAGAGAGCGAGCCACGAGACATAGCTCATCCCACAAGCCTCGTCTACTTTCAGATCCCTGCTCTTATCACAACTGCTTGCTCTCTTTCATAAGCCACTTCCCCTCCTTCCTTCAACATCCTCAGGAAAAAATAAAGCAAATGACTTTTCCTGCCTCATGCTCACAGCAAGGTCGGTGCTCTTGCCCCACGTCACAGGGAGTGAGGGGCAGCCTGGCCCCTGCATACCTGCCAGAGGCTCCGGGTTTACTCTGGGTGCTTCATAGAGGCCCAGGAAGCGCTTTCCTCCCTCCCCTCCCTCCTCTCTCCCTGCCCTCCCCTCCCTCCTCTCTCCCTGCCCTCCCCTCCCTGCCCTGATACTGTCAGAGCACAATGCTGGGGGAGCATCGCCTCTAAAGGGCCCCCCTTATGGCCTTTATTGGTCCGAATGGGGATGCAGTGGAGGTGGGCGCGTGTGTAGCATTGCGGCGTGGAGCAAAGCTGCCCAACATTCCTACAGCCACGGAACAGGCGCCGCTGCCGACCAGGCACAGCCGGTTCTGGCATCAGCATGGCGGGTCCCCCTGCCGTGGGCTCCACCCCACCAGTCACCCCTGGCTTTATTTAATGGGCTCGGCCCTTTGGGACCCTGTTCTGTATCAACGGTTTTAGCTGGGGCAGGGGTGGGGGGTCCACGGGACGCCATTTCAACCCGACTATTCATAAGAGCCAAAGATTTCCCTTGTTTATCTTCTGCTCATTGGCTCAGCATATCTCGTCCACGGTGGGATATTTAGATACCTGGGTGGGCAAGGTGAGTCCAGCCTTTTTGGCTATGTTTTGTATTCAGCAGCCCCCTAGGTTTTAGGGTGCTGTAATTAAGCTTAGTGAGGACCCAGGTTCAATGCAGTTTTGAGCCCCGGCACTGATCTAAGTCTGAGACCTGCAGTGGTGACTTCAAAACCTGCTAAAGTTGGCTTCAAACTCGGCGATGCACGGAGAAAACCCAGCACCCCTTAATTTTGTTTATTATTACCTCTTTAGTAAATTTTGGATTCCCAGTTGGGTCAAAAGATGGATCTTTGTTCCCATTTTCTGTCTTCTTCACCTTATTTTGTCCCCCTGGATTCAGGATTCTTGTTTCCGTTCTTTTTTTCTTCTCCATGGAAGAATGGACACTGCCAGCCCTCCTGCCCCGGCAGGGATGCTTGAAGGTAAAGAGGCAATGGGCCTGACGTGCTCTGCCTGTGGCCGGCAGCAGGCTCAGTGGAAAGCAGCCAAGGCCAAGGGACCCTCTTTGCTGCAGGGAGTGGGGGATTTGAGGGGAAATGGGACTGTGGGCTACCAGCCACCCACCCCCTGCCCAAGAGTGGAGAAACCCAACCCCCACTGGGGGAACCCTCCCCCAACCCCTCCCTCCAGGAGGGAAAGAGGTGACATCAGCCCCAGAGCTGGGTCTGGACCAGTCAAAGCAATTGGGCTCCCTCACTCGGTGGTTTCCCAATGCTAGGTGATGCTCAGGCAGGCCTCGGGGTGCCCACCACCCCTCTCCTGGGCCTTGGCCCCATGGCAGACATGAGGCAGCTCAAACCTCCAGACATGTCCAGCTCGAGGACGGCATTCTTGGCGGCATTCAATGACGGCACAGCTGGCAGTCTGGGAGGTCTTAGATGCACAGGGCAGAGGGTGACTTGACAAAGCGCCACAAACCCGGGAGCTCGAGACAACAGGTCCCACGTCCAGGTGGGCTGGCCTGCGCCCTCCAAAAGCCCCAGGGGGCCCTGTCTGCCCCTCCCAGGCCGAGGGCCATGGAGCCCCCAGTCTCTTCTCCAGCTTCCCTCAGCCACAGCCCCTGTGCGTCTGTCTGTCTCTTTGCTCCTCCTCAAAAGACAGCAGCCATAGGGCATCAGGGCCCACCCTCCACCACCCTACCTTAACCAGTCCCGCCTGCAGAGACCCTTTTCCATAAGGTCACGTGCAGGGATCCGGGGTGAGGACTTGGACGTGGCTTTTAGAGGGACGTGACCCGCTCCATCCCCGCTGGCCCTCGCTCCACGTGCGTGTGTCCTGAGCCTGCTCTGGGCCAACTGGTCCTGTCTGCATGCTCAGGCCGGCCTCGGCGACCCCTGATAGGTTTAACATTGGGTTTTCAGGGAGGAGGAGGAGCCGTGCCTATGTCTGGTCAATTGCTGCCTCCAGGAAGTTTGTTCATTTCAACGACCTCATCAGAAGGTCAAAACGCCTCAGTTAACCACGTTGTGTATTATGCTATTAAAAAAAAGTCGCAATTTCCTGCTTAAATTACCTTTATTTGGTCAATAATGAAGCTAAACATTTTTTCCATGTTTATTAACTATTATTTTCATCTTTGTGATTGTCTTTTGCCCATTTTTCAACTGATACGATAATTATTATTTCTAAGAAACTCTTACATGTAAAGGGGACTCTGCCTATGATATTTATTTATTTATTTATTCATTTATTTTTATTTATTTAATTTGCATGGGCAGGCACTGGGAATCGAACCTGGGTCTCCGGCATGGCAGGCCAGAGTTCTGCCACTGAGGCACCGTTGCATTGCCCTATTATATATATTTTTATAACTACCCTACTCTGTGGTTTATTTGCATCCATATTTTTGCTGTTGTTTTAAATTATAGTTCTAATGTGAATTCAGATCTAATGTTGCTGTGCTTTCTTACATATTTTTCTAAAATATCACTTTTATCTTCAAAAACAATAAGCATTGTCTGTTTTGTCTCATTTTTATGTTTTTACATTAAAATCAAGTCGGCTTAATGTCAAGCATATTTTAAAGTGATGGGAAAGATCTAATTTTACTCTGTGTAATTTGCTTTTTGATTCCACATGTTGATTGAAGAAACTCTTTATTAACGAGTGGTTATGCCATCAGCCTTTGGTGAGCTGCTGGGTCACCGCAGCACAGTCCCCACATGCACGCAGACTCTGTCGACGGCCTTCTCCAGGGTGAGCTGACCGCTGCTGCAGCGCGTTTCCCCCAGCGACTGCGGCTTCACCCAACGGCCTCGAGTCTGATGAGGAAGGTCCTGGAATTCCCTGAAGGTGCCGCCTGGCTCTTCACGCTCAGGCCGTCTTCTATGAGCTTTAGGACCACACTGTCAGGTTTTTAAAGTCCAGGTATTTTCTTTGACTGTTAATAAATCTTTAAAGTTTGGGAAGCCTTAGTGTGTTTGTCGTCCTGTCCTCACGCTTGGTGACACTGTGGCCACTCCGCCTTGTCCCTCTGCCCTTCCAGGTGAGGTCATCCCTGGGTCCTGACTGCGGTGGCTGGGTTCTCAGCGTGTCTGTTTCATTTTCCAAATTATGACTCAGTGTTTATAAGAAATATGTTCGTTTATACATCCATGTTGCCTCTGTTCTCACTTACGCCCCTATTTCCTTTTCATATCTTATTGCAATGGCTGCAGGTTGGTGATTTAGTCACCATGGAATAAGCTGAGGCTGCCCAGCCTTAGCATCAGCCAGCAAGGTGGGCGGCTTCTCCTTGTCATAAGCAGAAGGTGGATGGGCGTCAGCATCTCCTCTCAGGTCTGGACTGGAGCTTTGTGGACAGGTGCAGCTCTCCTTCCAGTGAGAAGGAAGGTGAGGGGATAGCACCGACCACCAACAGCCAATCCTTGGAGGGACTAACACGACCTCTTCCCTTCAGTGTCTGAGGGTACGCGTCAGACATGGGGGTGCTTCCTACTCGGAGAACGGGGAGCCCTGACCTGCCCGCCCCGGCAGAGCCCAGCACAGCTTCTGAGCGGCGTGTGCTGTGCAGGAGACCCGCCACACAGGGGCCGGGCCAGACACACAGTGGGCGACAATTCTCCTGATCCCTGAGAGCTGGTCTTACCACCCTCAGCCTCGGCACCCCAGAGGTTTGCAGTCGGCGGCTGCTTGGCGAGTTCAGAAGTTTTCCTTCCTCTTCCCCTCTGTCTCTTCTCACCAGGCACTTTTCCCTGAAATCTGGACCTGCCGTCAGGACCTGCTGGGTTACAAAATGGCAGGTCCTCAGCGAAATTGGCCCTGAGTGTCTTTTCCTCAGAGGATGCCTCCAAAGGCAATTTTTAAAAATATGTGTGGGAAAAAGTGGGGTTTTCAAAACTGGGAAGTGTTACTAAATGAAGTGCACACTTGAACTTCTCTGGATAAAGCAGAAAGAGTTGGTTATTTTTAGCCCCTGGAGCTCCCTGGGAATGTGGGAGAGCAGGCCAGCCCTGCGGGAGTGGGCCCTGGAAGAGGACTCCTTTAGGCAGACGCCGAGCCCTGAGCTGCGGTGCCGGCCTGGCGCGCCTATGCCCAGCAGACAGTCAACGGCTGCCACAGGCAGGTCTGGTGAGAGTCCAAAAGGGGTCCCAGCCATGGGCCAAAGCGCCCAGGGGCAGAAATCCCAGCTCGAAGCAGGGGGACGCTCTGAGCCCTACCCGGCAGCTCCCCCAGGCTCCCGGGGCAGGGGTTGGGTTGAGAACTGTGGCCCCTTGGATTTTGC
>PVIY010029206.1:0-32263 GCA_004026745.1 Myrmecophaga tridactyla
AGGGTGGTGAGACTGCTCATCATGTTGGCTGGAGAGAGAGGCCACATCTGAGTAACAAAAGAGGCCCTCCTGGGGGTGCAAGTCCCTGTTTTTAATTCTTTGAGGTATATACCTAGAAGGGGGATTGACAGGTCATATGATTCCATACTTCACTTTCTGAGGAACCACCAATCTGCTTTCCACAGCGGTTACACCATTTTACATTCCCACTGACAATGTATGAATGTTTCTCCACATCCTCTCCAACACTTATTTTCTGTTTTTTAAATAGTAGCAATTCATGTAGGTATGAAATGATATCTTTTGGTTTTAATTTGCATTTCCCTAATGGCAAATGACTTGAATGTCTTTTCATGTATTCTTTGGCCGTTTGTATATCTTCTTTAGGGTAATGTCTATTCAAGTCTTTTGCCTATTTTTTAATTGGGTTGTTTTTCATTTGTTGTTAAGTTGTAGGATCCCTTTATATATTCTGGATATTAAACCCTCATCAGAAATGTGGTTTCCAAATATTTTCTCCCATTCTGTAGGTTGTCTCTTTACTTTTTTGATAGTTTTTTATTTTTGTGAAGTTCCATTTATCTACTTTTTCTTTTTTGGCTCATGCTTTTGATGTAAAGTGTGAGAAACCACTGCCTACCACAAGGTACTCAAGTTGTTTTCTTATGTTTTATTTTAGGAGTCTTATAGCTTCAGTTCTTATATTTAAGTCTTTGATCTATTTGAGATTTTTTTTTTTTAATATGTTGTGAAGTAGGGGTCCACTTTCATTCTTTTGCCTATGGCTATCCAGTTCTCCCATTTGATGAAGAGATTCTTCTCACGCCACTGAGTGGACTCGCCACCATTGTCAAAGGTCAATTGGCCAAATATGTGAGGGTTTATTTCTGAAGTCTCAATTAAATTCCATTGGTCTATATGCCTGTTCTTGTACCAGTACCAAATTGTTTTGATTATTGTATATTTGTAATAACTTTTAAATCAGGACATGTGAGTTTACCAACTTTGTTTTTCTTATTTGAGATGGTTTTGGCTATTTGGAGCCACTTACCCTTCCATATGAATTTGATGGTTGGCTTTCCCGTTCCTGCAAAGAAGTCCATTTTGTTGGAATTTCATGGAATCTGTATATTGTTTTGGATAAAATTGACATCTTAACAGTATTTAGTCTTCTAGTCCATGAACATGGAATGTCCTTCCGTTTATTTAGGTCTTCTTTAATTTCTTTCAAAAATAGTTTGTATTTTTCTGAGTATGAGTCCATCATATCCATGGTTAAATGTATTTCTAGATATTTGATTCTTTTAGTGCCTATTGTAAGTGGATTTTAAAATTTCTTTTTCAGGTGGTTCATTACTAATGAATAGAAATACCACTAACTTTTGTGTGTTGATCTTATACCCTCCACTTTACCGAACTAGTTTATTAGTTCTAATAGCTTTGTTGTGGATTTTTCAGGGTTCTCTATGTATAGGATCATGTCATCTGCAAATGGGGAGAGGTTAACTTCTTCCTTTCCCATTTGAATGATTTTTTTTCCTTTTCGTGACTAATAGCTCTGGCTAGAACTTTTAGTATGATGTAGAATAACACTGGTGGCAGTGGGCATCCTTGTTTGTCCCTGATCTAAAGGGGAAAGCTTTCAGTCTTTCCCCATTGAGTATGATGTTAGCAGTGTGCTTTTCATAATGCCCTTTATCAAGTTAAGGATTTTTCCTTCTATTTTTTTTTCAGGAAAGCATGCTGATTTTCATGCTTTCCTAAACTAAAGCAAAGAAAGAAAAAAGCAATAGCTTTCAAAACACTCTTCAACAAGTAGCTAGAGGACAGTTCCAGAGTTTGTCATAGGTTACCTTACCATCATCTCACATTTTTCTTTCTAGCTGCTCCAGAATATAAGATGTCAGATGTCTTTTTCTGCATCAGTTGAGATGACCTTCTCCCCCACCCGCACCCCTTTGTTCTATGAATATAGTGTATTACATTAATTGATTTTCTTATATTGAACCATCCTTGCTGCCTGGTATAAATCCCACTTGATCATGGTGGTTGATTCTTTTAATGTGCTGTTGGAGTTGGTTTCCTAGTATTTTGTTGAGGACTTTCCATCTATATTCAGAAGTGATATTGGTCTTTAATTTTTCATTTCTTATCGATACTTTTATTAAGCTTTGCTATTAGAGTGTTGCTGGCCTCATAAAAGGAATTAGGCAGTTTTCCCTCCTTTTCAATTTTTTGGATGAGTTTGAGCAGTATGGGGTTAATTCTTTTTGGAATATTTGTTAGAATTTACCAGAGAAGGCGTTTTTGTTGCAAGGTTTCTGATTATTTATTGGCTACTGATATATTGAGATCTTATATTTCTTCTTGAGTTGTTGTAGGTAGTGTGAGTGCTTCTAGGAATTTGCCCATTTAATCTAGGTTATGTAATTTCTTGGTATATAGTTAGTCCTTAACATTCTCTTATAATCTTTTTTATTTTTGTAGTATCAGTAATAATGCCCCCTTTGCATTCCTGATTTTAGTTATTTACATCTTCTCTCTCTCTTTTGCAAGTTTAGCTAAAGGTTTGTTGATTTTATTGATCTCTAACCAACATTTGATTTCATTGATTTATCTATTGTTTTTTAGTTCTTTATTTCATTTATTTTTGCTCTAATCTTTGTTTTTTTTCTTCTATTCACTTTGGGTTTAGTTTGCTCTTCTTTCTCTAGGTCCTAGAAAATGAGGTTGTGAGGTTGTATCTACTATTTGAGCTCTCCCTTTTTTTTTTAATGCAAGCAATTAGAACTATGAATTCCCTCTGTGCACTGCTTTGCTGTGTTCCATAAATTTCGAAATGTTGTGTTTTTCATTTTTGTTTGTCACAAGATATTTCCTGATTCCCCCTGTGGTTTCCTGTCTATCACATTCATTGTTTAAGGGTGTTATTTATGTTTAACTTCCATATATTTGTAGATTTTCCCGTTCTTCCTCTTGTTATTGACTTCTAGCTTCATTCCATTGTAGTCAGAGAATATACTTATACTTTGTATAATTTTAATCTTTTAAAAATTATTGATACTTGTGACCTAATATATAGTCTATACTGAGAAATGATCCATTTATACTTGAGAAGAATGTGTTCTGCTTTTTTTTGTATAGTCTTCTGTATATGTCTGTTAGATCAAGTTATTCATATCCTTATTGATCTTCTGTCTAGATGTTCTATCCATTGAAGAAAGTTGTGTATTGAACTTTCCAACTATTATTTTAGAGGTATCTATTTCTTCCATGAGTTTTGTCAATATTTGCCACATGTGTTTTGGGGCACTGTGCTTAGGTGCATAAATGTTAATGATCGTTATATTTTCTTGGTGGATTGATCCTTTTATTAATATATGGTGTCCTTCTTTGTCTTTTGTAAAAGTTTTTTTTTAAGTCTATTTTCTTCTGATTTTAGTACAGATACACCAACTTTCATTTGGCTAATATCTGCATGGAATATCTTTTTCCAGTCTTTTACTTTCAAGCTATTTGTATCTTTAGATCTAAAGCGAATCTCTTATAAACAACATATAGTTAGATCATGTTGTTTTTTTATCTATTATGTCAATCTGCGTCTTTTGATTGGGGAGTTTAAATCCATTTACATTCAGTATTATTACTTATTTCACTTATTTTGTCCTCTATTTCTTATATGTCTAACCCATCTGTTTTTATCCCTTTTTGCCTTTATCCTAGCCTGATTTTGTGTAGAATTGATCATTTGTGATATAGTTGATTGATCCCTTTCTCATTTCTCTTTCTGTGTATATTTTAAATACTTTCTTTGTGTTTACCATGAGGTTAGTATGGAACAACCTAAGTTATAATCTAACTTATTCAAAAGATACCAACTTAACTTCAACAGTGCATAACTCTGCTCCTATACCCCTCTGTTTTCCCTCTTTTTGTTGTTTTTGTCACTACTACTTCTTTACATTTTGCATGTTTTTAACATGGAACTATGATCATGTTATATTCTAATTCTAATTTATAAATAAAAAGTAGAGTTTCATACTGAGGATACCATATTACTGGGTTTTGCATATGTGCATGTAGTTATCTTTACTGGAGGTCTTCACCTCTCCAAGCTACAATCTCCTATCTTTCTCCTCACCTACTGGGACTTCTATAATGTATATGTTGGTATGCTTCTAGTTGAACTACAGGCTTAGGGTCTGCTCATTTTTTTCCCCATTATTTTCTCTGTTTGCTCTTCGTATTATGTGGGACTGTTTCCCTCCGGGAAAGTTCCTCCTCCAGGACTCCTGAGCTGTTCTCTTTATTTTTATACAAATTCCCCTTCCAGTGCCTATGATTTGTTCAACTCTTCTCCCATGCTCCGGGTTGCCTTATCACTCCAGCATTTAACCTTGAGTCCTTCCTGTTTTATAGCGATTCACTTTTCCCTTATCATGAGGCTTTTCTGCCTCTAGTACCTTCTGCATTGATGGATCCTGACCCCTGGACCCAGATGGGGTCAGTGTTCAAAAACACCCAATTTTTTTTGTTTGGGCACCAGCAATTAGGCACTGGAATGGGAGTGTGCACAGCTTGCCTAAGTTCCACCATAGGTCACTATGATTTATTTCTAGGGCACATGCATGTCAACCACTAGGGCCCACGTCAGACTATGTGGCTTTAAGTCCCTGTGCCTGCATGTGCTTGGGACTCTAAGTCACTGCCATGGGTGGCTTTTGGTCAGTGACAATGGCAGTAGGTGCCTCAGCTGGAGTGCTCTTAAACTGCACTGGATTGAGAATATGAGAGGGATCTGGACTGGCAGTTCCATGCCTCTCTCCTACCTTTTGTGTGTGTGTGTTTCTTTTTCCTTCAATTCAGCATTTATGGAGTCTTTCTCCAGTCTCTACTTCCCCCCAGAGTTCCAAATGATTTGAGTCTGCCTTTATTTGGCTGTCACTAAGAGGAAACGTTGACAGGGATGTCTTATGCTGCTATCTTGATGATGTCACCTTCTCTTCTTGTTGTTTCCACTCTTTCTTATCAGTGAACTCAAATACACCCATGATTACAAAATATATACCTAGTTCCAATTCTCCACTGAGCCAATTTTCCCAGTTGCCCACTAAACATTTCCATCTATTGCCCTCAAGGCTCTTCATAGTCAACACATTTAAAACAGAACTCATTGATTCCTTCAATATTAGATTCTTTTCATTTATTTATAAAATTCATGCACTGAAAGGAGATTGAAGAGTGGAGGAAAAGGGCAAGAGGCTAGTCAGGTCAGCAGGGATCTATAGGGTAAAGAAACTTGAAGGAGTTTCCTGAAATTGTGCATGGAATGGGTAAATTAAAAGTTTCTACAGAATGGCAACTAGGAAGGGAGGAAGGGGGAAAAGGTTAAGTAAAAATTATAACCAACATTTACTGAATATCAGGTACTTTTAGGCAGTTTTCGTAAATATTATTTATCTTTGATCATTCCACAATAACCTTATGAGGTGGCAAGGTAGGCAAAATAACAGCTCCCTAAATAGGTCCACATCCTAATACCCACACCTGTAAATATGTTAACCTACTTCATAAAAAGGAATTTGCAGATATGTTTAAGATAGGATCTTAAGATGGGGAAATTATCCTGCATTATCAGGATGGGCCCAGTGTTAATCACAAGAATTTTTTTATGAGAAAGGCAGAAGGGTTACAGTCAGGAAAGAGCTGTGAAAAGGGAAGCAGAGATGGCAGTGACATAATTATGAGCCTAGCAGTGCAGACAGCCTCTAGAAGCTGGGCAAAGCAAAATAGTCTTTCCCACAGAGTCTCCAGAAAAAAATGCAGCTCTGTCAATACTTTGAATTGAACCCCATTAGACCCACTTCAGACTTCTGACTCCAAAAAATAAGATTGAAAATGCATGTTGTTTTTAGATACACAGGTGGTGATAATTTGTTATAGCACCAATGGGAAATTAATTCAGATGGGTACAATTATTAGCCCCATTTACACATGAAGAAATGGAGGCCTAAAGAATTTAGATAACTGGTCTAAGATCACACAACCAATAAATGGTAGAGCTGGGATTCAAACTAAGTCGGTATGACTGAGCACCTCATGCTCTTAATTGCAAAGCTGAGCCGAAAAGTGTTGTTTAAATTGATGACACAACATGGTGAAGTCCAAATGCAGCCATCAAAAACCAGAGACCAGGACATTGGAGAATGAGGAAAATAAAAGCAGGGTGCAGTGGGTCAACCGTGGACCAGGGCAAGTATTTATAACCACCACTGTTACCCAGGACTGACATATACACTCAATATTTATGGTTCTAGGAGAGCTGACTTTGTTTACAGGATAAGGCCAGGGTCAATGTTATATAATTTCTTCTTCAATAATATAACATCCCCCCACCAGCTAATATGTAAGCTAGCAACTTAGGATTCCATTCAACAATCTTTGTATTAGATGGTGTGCCAGATTCTAGAAATATAAAATATTATATAAAATGTTATATTCCCTTCTCTCTACCCTTTCTTCCATAATCAACTTCTCTTCCTCTGAGCTGCTGTATTACATTATTTATAACTCTACTTTGTTTACCATTATTCTACATGATTCTAGCAAGCAAAGTTAAGTGTTAGACTGACACTGTTCAGGAAGTGAGGGTTTAGGGAGATGATTACTCCTATACATTGCTGGCAGAATGTATTTTGGCAGTTTATATAAAAGGTTCTGATATATTTCTGTTCTTGAGATCAGTAATTCCACCCCTAAGAATCTCTCCTATGAAAAGAATCAGATTTACATATGAAGGCATTGATTTCAATACTATGTACTATAGTGAAAATTAGAAATGACCTAACTGTTAACATTAATGGAATGATTGCACAAATCTTGATGCATCCTAAACACGGAAATCTATGCAGCCACGAAAAAGTCATATTTTTAAAGAATATTTAGTGACCTAGGTAATTGCTCATAGTATTATATTAAGTACAAAAATAGAACCCACTACTACACAGATCTACTTTTATAATCAAGGTAAAAGCAATTGATAAATATTATTTTAAATAGAGAGCTACAAGAGTATGTTTTTCCTGATTATACTGTTTGTTTTTCAAGGTCCTTTGTTTGCCCAACTCCCTGCTGGGACAAGCTGACTTCTATGGATGAATCATGGAGGACATCCTTGTCCTCTGATTTCAGGTTGGCTTTGGCCAGTAAAAGGCCTTGGTAGGAGAATAAGAGAAGAGAGGAATTGGATCATCTGTCTTCCCAGCTATCTGGTACATGTTGTATTTTTGGAACTTGGCATGTTGGGCAGGAGCAACTCTACTTTGTCTGTGGCCACAGATCCTGTGGTCAGCTTCTTCTCACACCTTAAGTTCTGGTACCCACTCCATCCTTTTGCATCTTCAGGACTCCAGCTGGTAGTCTTCTTGCTTGCTAATCTCTGAACACCAACCTTCATTGCCACCCTTCACCCTGCTTATACCTCTGCAAATTAGACCTATACTGAATTCTCTTCATTTAACCCCTTGTGCAAGTCATCTGTCTCCTGCCAGGTCCCTGACTGCTACAATGTTTAAGGTTAGTATGCAACAGCTGCAGGAATGTAGAGAGGGTGACATAAGCAGATGGCTGGTGTTCAAAGAGTAAAAGTATTTGCATGATGGCAGGATTATTATTTGGGAAAAGCAATAGAAAGCTGAGTATGGGGAAACAGTGACTTGACTGGAGACTTTTTTTTCAGGAAAGTGATGATATTACCTAAAAGTTAGGGTTCAGGTAGGATAGATAGAGTGTTACAGAAGTCAACCTTATAGCATCCTAAATATAAACTTTGTTGGTAATTTTGCAACTTCCAGTGGAAAAGTTGGTGAAGAGAGTGGGCTGACAGTTTCAGTTCACAGGAGTTCATTTTTTTAAGACTTTATAGAGGTGTAGGTGCATTCATGTGGGTGGCACCATTTCCTTTGTAAAAATAGTTCTACAAATTTGTTTGGACTCAAGGCACATCACTGCAAACAATGTCTTACCATCTGTCTGGTGCTGGGTAGCTTTGCTTTAGGACTAGCCCCCAGTATTTGCTTCTTGTCCCTGTTTTAATGGAATGAATCTTGCTATATTGAGCAGTTATCTAACTCTCATTCTTAGCCAGCATCACTTTAAAAACATTATATTTTTATTGAGATATCTTCATACACCAAACAGTTCATTCAAAGTATACAATCAATGGCTCACAACATCATCACATAGTTGTATATTCATCACCATGATTATTTTTAAAACGTTTGCATCTTTTCAGAAAAAGAAATAAAAAGAAGAAAGGAAAAACCCATGCATCCCATATGTCTTACCCCTCCCTCTCATTGACCATTTTTTACCCCCATCCTCCCCTATTATTCGTTTAATTTTTATCCTTATTTTTTACTCATCTGTCCATGCCCTGCATAAAGGGAGCATCAGCCACAAAATTTTCACAATCACACAGTTACATTGTAAGAGCTATATCATTATACAATCTCCTTCAAGAATCAAGGCTACTGGAACACAGTTCAACAGTTTTAGGTACTTCCCTCCAGCCACCCCAATACATCATAAACTAAAAAGGGGTATCTGTATAATGCATAAGAACAACCTCTCAGCTCTCTTTGAACCCTCTCAGCCACTGAAACTTTACTTTGTCTCATTTCTCTCTCCCTCCTTTCAGTCAAGAAGGCTTCTCAATTCTGTGATGCCGAGTCCTGGTTCATCCCTGGGAGTCATGTCCCCGATTGCAGGGAGATTTACACCCCTGGGAGTCATGTCCCACATAGCGGGGAGGGCAGAGAGTTTGCCTGCTGATTTGGCTTAGAGAGAGAGGCCACATCTGAGCAACAAAAGAGGTTCTCTGGGGGTGACATCTCCTTTGCAGGAATAAGTTTCATAGTGGCGAGCCCCAAGATTGAGGGTTCAGCCTGTTGAATTGTCCCCATTGTTCGTGAGAATATCAGAAATTCCCCAGATGGGGAAGTTTAGTATTTCCTCCTTTCTCCCCAGTCCCCCAAGGGGACTTTGTAAATACTTTTTTATTTTCTGCCCAAATTACTCTGGCCTGTGTCAGGCCATAATATTAACCTGTACAAAGCCAGTGTCACTTTTACTTTCTGAACCTTGCTTTGATATATGCCTTTGTTTTCAGTTTCACTGCTTCCATCTCAGGACTGGCAGCCCTTACAGACTTCATCCTGCCTATAGCTAGGTTAGGCAAAAGATAGGCATGCCTCTACAAAGTGACTTCCTCAAGAGCTGGGCTTCCTCCTTGGAGTATGAGCCCTCAGGCAAAGTCATTTGAAGAGCAAAACCCTACATGTGCATGGTGTACTACTTCCAAGGACTTTTAGCTGTGTCTCATTTGAGCCAGGATTTTTCCCACCATATAAAGGTCAGGAAAAAGAGCTAGTAAAGAGTCTGGGAAGCTGCCCCATAGTCAGATTATAGTCCCTTATTCTCCAAACTGGAAGTCCGGGAGCTTTGCTTGGTCATGAATTTGTAGGAATTTGCCCTAGGTGAGCAATTCCAACCCCACCCTACCCTCCACTTCCCTCCTACACAACAGAATGGTAATATTGTCCAGAGATGTCGTTCAGGGATTCTGTTAGGTGATCACAGACACTGGTTGCTAGTGTGGGAGTCTAGACATAAAGCCTTTTCAGTGTCCCTAAATAAAAAGTCTTGGGGGACTGACTTAAACCAACTAAATTCACAAAAATTTAAGCAGAAACCAGAAGGCATGGTTCTAAAGTGTTTTATCTCATAGCAGGTCTCATAACAATCCTAAGAGGTAGGTAGATTCCATTATTAATTTCCTTTAGGACAAGAAAACTAAGACATAACAAAGTTAAGTAACTTGCCCAAGGTCCCACAGTGAGTTAAGTGGCGGAGCCTAGCTGTGGACCCAGAGAGGCAGCTCGGTAGCCTGTGCCCTTAACCGCATGCCAGGTTTCCAGGTGGGACTTAGACTAGGCATTCATAATGTGATATTTGTATCACACATTTTCCCTCTGAGGCAAACAGATGGAAAGTTAGCCTACAGTCAAGATTTCTTGGTGAATATTAAATACAAACAAAGGTGAATTAAGTTTTCTTAATGAAGAGTTCTTCAGCTAAGAGTACTTGAAATACATTCTTCCTTCACTGAGGAAAGCACTAGCTAAAGAGATGACTGGAATCTTCTAGTCAAGGTACCTCATTCTTGGTCATTTCTAGGGATGAGCAGTTCAAATTCTCCATCCCATTCTCAGTTTTCTCACCCCGCAATCCATAGGGCTTCCTGTCCACACTTTCTTTTCTTAGTTATGTTAATGTTTTTGTCTGTGCTATAGCTTTAAATGTGCTATTTATCAGGCTTTGACTGCAGTTCTCTATTCTCTTGATTGGGACTTAATCCTGTGGCTCATTAGCCCAAGCCTTCACAAGTTATGATTCTGGGTTTGCTTTTATTGACTCTGCCCTCACCATTTCTGAGTTCTGAAGTGCTTTACTATCTTTTTTATGTATCTTCAAAATTCTTCTCTTCCTAAAGCTGAATTTTTTACTTTCATTTTCAATGTGGGGGATTTTCCCAGACAATGGTCTTTATGATTGTCCCCCATTTGAATATGGAAGAAGCATCTAGACCTTGAGTGTGTTATTTTATTCAGATTGTTTTGTTCAGAGTTACCTGAGATCAACTCTTCAGAGATGAAGGATAATTTACTGGGATGCAAGGGAAAGGATGAGGTAAAACTAAAACTCTAGGCTGCTATTTTGTTAGCTTGTTTTTCTTTTGGGGGGGGTACTTTTATACTGACAACATTTCATAGGCAGAAGCAGCATAGCTGGTCTCCCTGAGCAATCTTGAAAAGTGGCACTTTTAGTAAAAAAAAAAAAAAAAAAAAAAGATATTAGACTGATGCAACTGTTTGAAAAGATCTTAAGAAAAGCAATCTGAAAAGCAAGACTTGCTTCTCCACATCCTTCTCCACTGTTACCCACCACCAGTTTGGACCTGAGAAAACAAACTCTCCAACTACCTGTTCATAACTTTATGCCTTTTGTAAGTCAGTGACTTTGTTTATATATTCGTTTCTATGACATGAGCCTAGCACCTGACTTCAGTTTAAACTTTTACATATATATATATAAATAGTTTATAACAATGATTAGGAACAATAACACGGAAATGCCAAATGGAGCATGATAATAGCCCTTTTAGGTCAGTGTTCTTATTCTGATTAGTGGTGCCAAGGGCTATTTTACATGAGAGCCTGATTATTCTGCACAACAAAAACTGACATCAAGAGAATCTGTAAACATTTTAAATATTCCTAACAATTCTTAATAGCCTAGTTTAGGTCTATAACCCTTCCTGTCTGAACTTCAATAGCAAAAAAGGAGTTAGTTATCTAGTGAAAGTCATGTTATAGGAAGAACTAGCCACACCAAGGGGACTTCGGAAAACTTAAGGTGCCTCATTCAAGTTCAATGGGTGGGGCCAAATCTAGGTTGGATAGACTATCAAGAGGGAATATCCATACCACTGCACATCCTGAAAGTGCCTCATTGACTGTGAACACTTCATCTGAAAGAGTCTGTCACTTGATTTTTCTCAGAATAATCAACAGGGTAGTGAAAAGAATAAATTTTGTAAGGAAAAATAAGAAAATAGGATTAGAAAATGAAGATATAACAACAGTGTGCTGGACACATTCCATGTTGCTGCTGATTGGCTCTATCTCCACCTAGGCTAATGCTCATGTCAGGTGGCCCTTTCCCTTTTTCTCTGCATGGGACTGGTAATGTCTCTACATTCTTGCTAGCTCTGAGATATCACATTGACCACTGTTAATTTTCCTAAAGCTGCACATAATTATAAATGGTTCCTTTGTTGAAGTCTCATCAATTAACCCAGTACAAATAGTCATCTGATTCTTTCCAGAACCTTGATTTATACAAATGGTAAAACTAAAAACATCTATCCAAATCCAGTAGTTTTAGGTGAGGTCATTTATACTAATGAGAAATAATTTTGAAGAGTCAGTCAACATCCAGATGAACACTGATTTAGCTAAGAAAAACTACAGGGCAGATTTCCTCAAGATTGAATTTTCATTTTACCTCAGAGGTAAAAAAAAAAAAGATATCAGGAGAGTAGGTAAAATTCTAGAGCAGGAAAATGAATTCATTGTTTACCTAAAAATTTGGCTGGCTGAGCATATTTTTTTTAGAGTTCTACATCTCAATAAATACTTTCAAGGCAAAATTGTGGAAGCTTTCATTGTATATGGTAAAATGGCTATAACAAAAGGGAAGTTTGAAAGTTGGGTAAAGAGTTGATTGTGTAGATCACCATTCTTAGTTCTTAAATTTGATGAAAATTATAGACTTAGAAATAAAATAAGTAACTTATTAGTCATCTTTCTTCACTTAAAATGCCCTTTGAGTACTTTTCTGAGTTTGTACATGAGATTGATGAGTGGATCAAAAATATTTGTTGACCACCATATGAAAAGGTGACATGACCTCACAGGAGAGAGAACTATTGTATTTTCCACCAAAAGTAGTCTGAAAGTTTGCACTAAATGTTGCATTGTTCACATTCTGGGGCTCTTGGTCTTCTTTCAATAAATTATTAATCCCAGGAGAGAAGAAGTCTTATCTCTCTTGTTTACCACTGTATACCTGAAAACAGAACATGGCACATAGCAGTCTATCAAATCTTTGCTATACAGCTTAATGGATGTTTTCTCAGTGATTACTCTGTTCTGATGAATAAAGTTGTAAAGAAGCTATTGCCGTTTGTGTACACATATTTATGTGACTCTGACTTCTTAAGATACTGTAAACTAAGACAGAGGAGAGAAATTGCCTGAATGAAATTGAAAGACTAAATGGATTATTATCTCATCCTTTAGCCAAAGAGGTGGGGTGGGTAAAAAGCCTTTTTTTCTGATGGAAAGTAATCTAGAACATATGTTTTTTAAACTAAAGCAATATAGATGTACTATGGAGTAAAATGAAAATTTAAATGTGTTCTTTTGGAAAACATATGAGACATTAAAGGGTGTGTCTTCCTTACGGTGATTTTCTTTGTAAAATGCTGAAAGTTCAGGGTGACTGTTCTGTGCCTTTAGAAACCTTGCTCAAGTCACGCAGGTAATAGAAGTTTTAGACGTTGTATGGAGGCCACCATTACTGAGATATTAATCTGGTCTGTCTGGCTCCCTTTTCTGCCAGTCTGCCCTTCTGGTCATTTTCATTTTTAATAGCTGGAAGCATTTACAATACATTCTTTCACTTATCAATTCATTCATTTTATCTTTTAGTTGGTTGATAGGTCATTATATGCAAAGCATTTACCTGCAAAGTATTGTGTCTGTGAATTCTTAACAGGGTTCTTTTATTACTTTATGTCTTAGGTTGGTTCTCTGGGTAACATATTATGAGATGGGGATTCATTCATGTAAAGGAAATTTACTAGGGACTGTATTCAAAATCAACTCTTGTGAAGGAATGAGGGAAGTAGGATTATGCAGAGAGAGGAGTTGTACTCAGATGCATTTGCAATAAAGGTCTACCATTTGGAAATTGATCAGTGTTAAGGCAAGGGGTCTAGGTCTTTACACCTACCCCCCACCCCCACACACTTATAGACCACACATTAGATATGGGCAAATGGGATGCCCTGTAGATAAGGTATAATCTTGGGCAGGCCATGCTACTCTACTGGGGACAATTCCTGGACAGCAACTCAGCTAAGAACTTAAACTGCCCACACTCCCAGCACCAGAAGAATGAGAGTCTCAATCCTGAAGGGGGGATTTGTGTAATGTACCCCAGCATCCACTGTACTATAATAGTGGTCAAATGCTATTCTGGGGAGTGCCTCCTAATAGCCTATCTCTCGAGATTTGAGATTGTAGTTTCACAGCCTTTTGGCATGTAGGCCAAAAAAAGGCCAACTTCAGAGAGAGAGCCATCCCTCTCTTCTGGAGCTCAGAAAAGTCCCTGTCTTTGATACTGTTCTTATGTTGGGTCATCCCAGTGCTGATATCCTTACCAGGTCCTGAGAACCAGTGTTCAACTTCTGTTCCTCAGAAAAGTTATTCAAGTATTAATGAACTGGCCAGACACCCCAAATATAATTCAGTTCATTTCCAGTAGTTGCAGGGTTCATAGTGGCAAAATATATTTTTTAAAACCTTGGGTTTAAAATATTACCTGTGAATTGATATATTCTTGAATTCATATTTCTGTGTGCCTTGCTAAAGTTAAGTGTTTTAGGTTTTAAGAGTGGTCTTACTTGGCATAATGTAATGGAAAAATAATTGGGTAGGGGTGATTATTATTGTTATGATGCTAGTAGATTGGTACTGGGAGGTCCCAGAGCTGTGGCAGGTACAACAATGCTTTCTTCTCTCTCATGACCACTAAGGTCTCAAGATTTTAGCCTTTGCATTCTGTCACCACCAAGCAGCCAATCTCAGCTGAAGCCAGTTTGATTGATGTAGCTAATCCCTAATAATATTTTCAGGCATTATTCTTAATATCATTGGTTTACTATATGGATGGCTGTCTTTGAATCAGGTTCCAGCAGTCCTGATATTCTGATTAGCTATTCTAGCCCCTGAAAAAGCCTTGCACTACTTAGTAGGGTATTTACAATGAACTAGGGGAAGCTCATTGGATTTGCTAGAGATCATGATCAATACATGCTACTTATCATTAAGTTCCAAAAGCTTATCGTGCATTTGGTAAATTGATAGGTTTGATGTTGTTGTTGTGTGAAGGTGCCTCTTTCAAGCCTTAGGAGATTTGCTGAAGTCAACAAATAACCTACTTATACCCTCTATGAAATTTGTATTCTGAATATATAAAAAAGAGCATTCAGATAATTGCAAAAAGTTGTAATGAGTATGTATTCAACAACAAAAATGTAAACTTTTAAAGAAAAATACTAGTTCAATCAAGCTTTCCTGATGGTATTGAAATAAAAATTTTACTTATTATTATTCATGTACAAATGTGGTAATGTATTAATGGCTTTCTCAAATAATTTTCTACAAAAGAATCATAACTACAACTCAAATATTCTTTCAAAGCTTCCGTCATGATTCATGAATTAGTGTCTAAAATTATAGCACATGAAATATTATCAGACAGTATTGTAGTTATGCAGCTTTAGCATCCAATATTAGCAGGGTTTTTGATTTGCCACTTATAGTCCTTTGTAATCATAGCTGAACAAAACTGTTAATTTGAATTTGATAACTGAGCAAGAACAAGTATTTTTATTTCTTAAATGATAATGGAAATTAAGAGTTATTTGGCTATTAGTGAAAAGCTCATATTTCACTGCCAAAATATAGAAGTAATTTCTATAGAGAAAAGTATGAATTTAACCTAGTATGGGAAAAAAATTCATTTTATAAGCATATAATCATGAATTGGAAACCTTGTTAGTGCTTTTCCTAAAACCAACCTATTTGTGAAACTTGAAATCTCTATTTATGAGTTACAGTAGAAGCCCATCAAGAAAGAACTTCTGAGCCAATCATTGTGTTTGCTTCCAACTATTTCCCTGCCCTTCTCCTTGGCAATGGTTCCAGCTGTTCATCATGTATGAGACATTGATGGGAACAGGGAGGGCAAGGGTATTTCTTCCTCTCTGTCTGTGCTGGCTGTGTTTCTAGCAGTGACTGTAACTCTTTCTTATGGTTTCAGGTCTCCTCTGAACAGACATTCTCTTCCTACTCCCAATTTCTGCTAGGCAGTCCTTGCTCTGGTTTTAGCTCCTGCCAGACTGCTCAGCTTCTGGAGGCTGGTAACGTTACCTTCTCCCTGTGTCCTACCAGCCCTAGAGAAAGAAGCAACTTCCTGCTGTGCCTAATCTCTAGATTGCCTTGCCATTTCCTGTTTGGCTTCTTAACTCCTCCATGCCCTGTGCAATTAATTTCTTGCATTCAATTCCCTCCGTTTCTGATAGTGGTTTCAGTTACCTGACTTAACCCTGAGTCATATGGTACTCTCCAATTCCCCACGTATGGGAATAGTGAGTGGTAGGACTGGCCATTAATGCATCATATAATCTATTACTTTGGATATACATATGTACAGGTAGGGATACTCTATAAGTATACACTATATAAATATATATTATATGTGTATATGTATATATGTATACATATGTAGATTTTATATATATATATAAAATATGTAGAATATTTTACTTAAATTTAACCTTACATGGTTTACTCCAACATCATTTTGGGTCCTTCCCAACTTTCGGTTAGCTTCTACTTCAATCCTTTATACACTCAACTGTCAGAATAATGACTGTCAAATTCTATTTTGTGCATATTATATCTTTGCTCAAGAACCTAAAGAATATCTTTTTGGTATATTAGACCCAAACTCATTAGCCTAGTTCTCATAGCCTTTTCTCAGTCACTTCCTTCAATCATTTCCCTCTTCCCATATCTTTATAACCTTATATCCTATGCTATGCTTTATTGGAGCCTATCTTTCCATCAAACTTCTGCTTTCCATTCTTAATATTCAATTTCCTGTTTTCTACCTTTGTGTCTTCACTAGGTAACAGCAACCTTTTTTTTTATCACATTTTTGACATTGATAATACCGTACATAAAAGAGTATCAGAGAATTAACAATTAATGATCCTATACAAACATAAGTTGTCTAAATTTCTCCTTAAATATTGGCATTCTCCAGGATTCTAGTCTAAGTTCTATTGCTTTTTCATCCTAAACTCCTTCATTGGATGATTTCATATATTCATATGAGTTTAACTCCACATCTATGACTCCCAAATCCATTTCTCCTGTCTCTAAACTCTCTCCTGAGCTCCAAACCTCATATGTCCAGGTGATTCAACACCTCCTTAGTTGCCCTGTAGTTACAGCAAATGACTAAATTCTCAAAACTCTTCTTTTCCCACCATCCCCAGGCCCTCCCCTACTGGTTGTTTGAATTAAAAACCTGCTATTCTTGCCTTCTTCCAAAAGCCCACCTTCCTTGACCTGTTATGAGATATCTAGAATCTGCTCTTTCTTTTCATCTGCATTACTTCTGTCTTCCAGGAGGCCACTGCTGTAGTCAGTCTCTTCAACTTCATTCTCTGCTTCTCTCTACTGGTTCAGTAATACTCTAACCAAATTCTCTCTCTCTCTCTAACTGCAAGAAATATTTATTTGTGTAAGAATTTCTGCAGGATATGCTCTTGGACATTGACTATTTGGATCAAAAATATAAGCACATTTTAAATGTTAACAAGTATTATCAAAGTGCTCTCCAAAAAAGGAGGCTTCAATCTCAACACCCACAAAAAGGATATGGAAACGTTAGTTTCCTGGCACCTTCACCAACAATTGTTGTTAATCTAATAGATAAAAATATCACATTGCTTTTCTTTTTAATTTTTTAAATGCTTTTCTTTTTTAATGTCTTCCTCTTAATTCCTAACACGCACCAGTCTCTTTCTTGTATGTTTATTTGCTGTTCCTTTGTTTGTATATGCTGTTCATTTTCCTGTGGGTCCTTCCCAAAGTTGTTTATTATCATTCTTCCATCTAAATAGGTTCTCTCCTGCCCCATCATTCCCTATCACACAGTCTGCTTTTTATATACTTTCATTGCACTTTATCATTATCAACAAATAATTTGCCCATTTGGTTAGTTTTTATTTGTCTTCCACACTAGAGTCCAAGATTCATGAGCACTGTGTGGAATAAATACTGTTGCATAAAGGACTGAGTGATGAAGGTCCTCTGCATCCCACCAAACACAAATATGAACCTGTCATTTCCCTGCTTAAAATCATTTGATAGTGTTTTTGTCTGTGATAGACATTTTGACACTGTGAAAAACATTTAGCAATTCATAATTGTGGTGAGAATAAGGGTTCAGACTCTTAAGGTTACATTGAAACTGCCAGGAATAGATAGAAGAATGAGCTCCTTAGGCATCTTCTGGCCCAATAATTGTTCAAAGCCTTGAACCAAATCTTTTACATTCTATTAACAGGTAGACAGGGAAGTGAAGAAAATACTGGATCATGGACTGGATGCATCAAATAATCTCCAACTTTCTTTTCAGTTCTGCAATTCTCTGATTCTCAGGTACTAGACTACGATATTCCAGTATTATTTTGAGCAGCAAATGAAATGATATGTAGATTGTGAAATATAGCACAAATCTTATTTTTGCTATGAGTATGGCATCCTCATTTCAGAGGTAGTTACATTTAGGCTTCAGAAATTGTTGATGAAAATGATGATGTATAGCTTCCAGATTCATTTGATTTTTTTTCATCATTTGATTTTTTAAAAAAGTAGTTTCAGGGTTCAGACCCAATGAAAATACATGGCATTTAGAAATGATAGTAAATGGAATAAAAGGTGAGGTATACAATACAATTTGCATATTATGTGCTGGGTGCTTTACATATGTTATACGTTAGAATAGGATTATTATCCCATTTTGCATGGGAGGACCGTGATGCTTGCCTAAGATTACATAGCTGGTAAGTGGGAGAATACTTTGGGACATGGGTCTATCTAGTTCTAGTCTACCAGTTCTGCCTGCAATCCTTTTATACATTGAGGCATTCGGGGCCAAATCTCAGCTTTCTCTTCTTCCTGTCAATTACATAAACACCTTTTCACTTTTTTTTCAAGTAAAATCATGAAAATGAGCAGCAGAGGGAGGCTGTCTAAGTTGTCCAGATCTACTGTGATGAGTACCACAGAATGGGTTGGCCTTAAGAAGAATTTATTGACTCACAGTTTGGAGACTACATATCTGAAATCAAGACTTTGGCAAGACCATGCCTTCTCCCTGAGCAGGTAGCTGGGAGTCCTCTGTCACATGCCAATGTGCTTCATCTGCTGTGTCTTTCTCTGTTTCTGGCTGTCATGTCTTCTAACTTCTCTGACTGTGTCCAAATTTCCACTTTTTATAAGGTCTTCAGTAGTATGGATTAAGACCCATACTGATTCACTTTGTACCTAAATAGGATCTTTGGAGATCCTATTCACAAATGAGTTCATAGTTTAACCGATCATAAATTTTCAAAGGTCCTATGTACTAATCCACAAGAATGTGGATTAAAATTTGAACTTGTCTTTTATGGGTGACATGATTCAATCCCCAACAGAGGCCTTAGAGAAAGTGAGTAGAAAGGAGAAGAAATCTCTTGATTGCAACTTTGCCTTAATTCAGGAGTTTTCTTGGTGTAGCAGTTTGGAGGCTATATGTACCCCCAGAAAGGATCATCTTCTTTTAATCCATTCCTGTGGGTGTGGACCTACTGTGGGTGGGACCTTTACATTAGGTTATTTCAATTGAGATGTGTCCCATCTCATTTAAAGTGGGCCTTAATTATCTTGCTGGAGTCCTATATAAGAGGATAAAACACACGCAGAAGCTAAGAGGTGAAATTAAAGGAAGCTCACAGAAAAAGGTCCAGAGAAGCTGAGAGACAATGACACACCCAAAGAAGCTGAGAGAGGGACCTACTGAAGCCAGAAGCTGGAAGCAATGAATCCTAGGAGAGAAGGACCAGTGGACACTGCTTATGCCTTGACATATGACCAAGGAGCCCAAGGCTCACGGTAACCAGTCTTCAGAAAAGGTATTGTCCTGTTAATAACTTAATTTGGACATTTTCATGGCCTTAGAAGTATATACTTGTAAGCTAATAAATCCGCATTGTTAAAATCAGTCCATTTCCGGTTGTTGCATTTTGTCAGCTTTGTCAAACCAAACCACTTGGATGACCAAACTTGTTGGAGAGCTTCCTGACCATTGCTGCTGGCTCCCTTCTCAACAGTCTGTCATGGAAGCCTAGGACCTGTGGCTACTCTGAGCAGGCCTATTCCTAGAAATCAGCGTACTTGGCCCTATTACCTTCAGAGAAGGAGCTGGCACACTGGGGAAAACGATCTAAATAGTTATCAACTCTAAATGCAACATCATAATTGTTTCCTTGCTTTTGAGTGGTTCTTTTCCTTGAACTGTTTTTTTTTTTCTTTTTTTAAAGACATTCATTTCATGACTCAGGTCCTTTTCAATAAAACACAAATTGAGGCAGGACATTAGATTCTATAGATTGGAATTCAGTATAAAGAAGGTTGGCCTAGGAGTATCATTTGGGGATATTTGTGGGTCTTATATGAACAGGGACCCTCCAAAAACTGAGTAACCCCTATGCTCACTGAATTCCCTCGGGGTGAACAGCATGGCTATGGGTGCTTTACAGCAAGCTCAAGAAACAGTCGAGGGCCATGGTGGCTCAGCAGGCAAGAATGCTTGCCTGCAATGCCCGAGGACCCGGGTTCGTTTCCCGGTGCCTGCCCATGTAAAAAAAAAAAAGAAAAAGTCGACAAAGAAACAGTCAAAATGGGTGCCATTAGGCATTTATACCACACACACATACCTCTTAAAAAAAATCCTTGCATAGTAAACAATAAGCTAAAATCTTTGCTTTTAAATATGGAAGTGAGGAATGAAAAATCATGCCCATTTTTCTATGCCTTCTCTTATGATATCACTCTGGCATCTGTTTTCATAAGGAAGCGTAGAACATGATCTATTATATTAACTGCTCCAAGAGTTTTAGAAAGATTATCTCAAATCCAATTAATATTTTGTGATAAATAGTGCTTGTCATAAATAATTCTTTGGAAGGTGAAAATATTTTAGGGGGGTGTTTTAATTCTGAAAAGCATGAGAATGGATTAACTGGTCAACTTTAGATGAAACATTATCTTTCTTTATCTAATATATACCTAATAGTACCTAATGCTGGGGAAGTCAGGGACCCACTTAGCAGCCCTCACCCACACTTGCCTCCTTTTCTATTGTGTGCATATATTTCAATAAGTTTCCATTCCACAGCTGCAGTCTGGGGGAAATGTTAGATTAAACAAAAAATCCTGACCACACCTTAAACCCAAAACCCGGGTCCTACAGTTCTAGCTGCTTATTGGGGCAACAGGGTGGAAATTCTCAATGGCAGGGCTTCCCTCCCCCTGGGTTGTACAAGTAAACTCCCCTTCTTTCCCAACCGCCCTCCCCCCAGCACCTTGCCGGGCTAAGCACAGATTTGTCTCTCTTCTCCAAAACAGAGTGGGACATGGGGAGCTGCCACACACTGACTCTGACCCCAGCAGTCAACTGCTCCAGGAGACTGACCATGATAGAATCTTGCCCCTATTCTTTTCGATGCTTTGTGCAGGTCCTTTGCTGCATGATATCTGTTATGCCTGAGCCTGAGTTCCCAGGAAGCATCATGTAGCAATTCATTCCATCTCTGACATTATAGTTATACTTTCTACAAGGCAGGACAGTTTAATAACATTGGTCAATGTTATTGTTCTCTGTATAACACTTTTTCACTGGCATTCCAAAGCTTGGTAAGCTATTGGATAACAAAAGGGAAAATATCACACCACAGGCAATATTTACCCATCCAGCAGGGAAAACAAGAAAATGGAACCCAGACCTAGAATCCTCCAGTGTTACTCAATCAAGGCAAGTTATTTATTGTCTTCTGCCAGGAGGTCCCACAGGGCATGAAATATTGATTCAGGAATTTTCTGGACATGAATGACTGTCTGTTGAAACTGTTTTCTTTTATACCACTTCTTAATATGATAAATTGCTACTATGTATGCTGTGATGAGGCTGAATAACAAATCAAATCTGGCTATTTAATAAACATGAAATGTAAACACTAAACTCGTTTCATGATTACTAACTTTGAGTCATAAAAGTTTACTCCGTAGTGTGCAAGATTGCATAATATCATAATATAGTGTTTATACCAAAGTCTAGATTCATCTCACAATGGCTAGATCCTCACATCTGCCACATCCCACAAGACCAGATTCCAGTCTTTCTGTGATTGGGATTGGGAGAAACTGGGTGTCCTTCATGGGTCACTTCAATCTCCATAGCCAAGAAATCGGGTGGTGTTTCAATTTGCTAATGCTGCTGGAATGCAATATACCAGAAATGGATTGGTTTTTACAAAGGGGATTTATTAAGTTGGAACTTTACTGTTCTAAGACTATAAAAATGTCAAAATTAAGGAATCAACAAGAAGATACCTTCACTCAAGAAAGGGCAATCAGGTCTGGGGTTTCTCTGTCAGCTGGGAAAGCATGTGGCTGGCATCTATTGGTCCTTTGCTCCGGGGTTGCATTGCTTTCAGATTCTGATTCCAGTGACTTTCTACATCAGCTCTCAAAGCATCTCCAAGTGTCTGTGTCCTTTCTCAGCTTCTCTCTGGCAAACTCTGGATTTAATTTCTTAGTATCTCCAAATGACTGTGTCTGGTTTCATCTCTCTGCTCTCTGTGTTGGTTCTGAGCTCTTTTTATGTCTTCTGCCTTTTATTTTTTTCATACAGGTCTCCAGTAAAAGGATTAAGCCCTTCAATGTGTGGAGTCACATCTCCATCTAATCAAAATGTCCCACCCAAACAATAGGTCTGCCCCATAAGATTGGATTAGGATTCAAAGAACATGGTTTTTCTGGGGTACATAACAGTTTCAAGCCAGTACAGGTGGAGACTTGAGGTATTGGGAGGGGCAAAAGCTTGACTGAGAGGGAATTTGTAGTGGAAAGGGTTGCTAGAGCTATTCATTATCTGAGTAGAAGAGAAGTCTGGAACAAGTGCAAAGCAAAAACAAAGCAATAGCCAGGAAGCATGAAGGATGACAACATGGAAATTTATTTCATCAGTTGAAAATCTTTGCTCTGTACCATTTCATATATCCATATAATATCCAATGTTAAAAATGAGGGTCAAACATTAATACATAGCATTATTTAATTACCTATTTGTTTGTACTGCTCACTTGGTACTTCTGACATGAGAAACAACATAATTACACTGCAAACTCTAGAGTCAAATCATCTGGGTTCTAAAACATGATCCACTAATTTCTAAGTTGCTTATACTTCCCTTGGCTTCAGTTTCCTCATCTTTTAAAATATCTCTCTTGTAAGATTACTGTGAAGAAAAATAAGATATAGACAAATGTATTAGTCTGCCAGGGCTGCTGTTTCAGAGAACTATATACTTGATGGCTTAAACAACAGGAATTTATTTATTTCACACTTTGGTAGGCTAGAAGACCAAAATCAAGATAATATACTTTCTCCAACATCTATAGACTTTTTTTTAAAGTACCGGTTAATTTATTTATTTTTATTTTATTAATTTATTTATTATTTATTTTATTGTCACAACCAACTTTTTTCTTTTTTGTGAAAAATAACATATATTCAAAAAGGCAAATTTCAAAGCACATCACAATAATTAGTTGTAGAACAGATTTCAGAGTTTGCTAAGGGTTACAATTCCATATTTTTAGATTTTTACTACTAGCTGCTCCCAGACACTGGGGAGTAAAAGAAATACAGCGTGATAATTCAGCAATCATACTCATTTGTTAAACCCTACCTTCTCTGTATATCTCCACCACCACATTGTTTCTCCCATTTTTCAGGGGTATTTGTACTATGTCCAAATATCTGTAAGCTTTTGATGGTGCCTTGCCAGCAATTCATTACTCGATCTCTACTTCCATCACATGGCCATTTCTCTCTCCAACTGTCTCCTGTGTCTGAATTTCCTCTGCTTATGAGGACTACAGCCATATTGGATTAAGACCCACCCTCATTCCATTTGGGCACACTTTAATAATATCTTCAAAGATCCTGTTGACATAATGGATTCACGTCCATAGCACCAGGGATTAGCACTTGAATATGTCTTTATAGGGGGCATGATTCAGTCTACAATAATACATAATAAATGATATATATGCATATATATATTATATAAAAAGTCATGTGATTTCCTATTGAACATAGTCTGGCATATATCTAAACCAATAATGTTAGGTAGAATTATCAAATTCATTATTGCCTTGTAGTTTCTATTTAAGTTCTCACTTCTGTAGGCCTGTCTCCCCAACTATTTACAAGCCCCTTTGTGGTTGGGAAACATCCTTTATTTTGTGGTGGATAAATGTTTTGTGTTGTCCCTTCTGATGGCTGTCTGCTCCTCTCCCATTCTCAGGCCATGTGATTTGGTGACAGATGAACCAAGTCTGGCCAGTCACTGTTGCATTCATCTCACAACAGGAAGGGTATGTCATCCCAGCTTGGACACACAAGTCTTCCTCAGAAAAGACTTTCCCAATGTCTCATATGATGGCTTTAAGACAATGTAAACATGGAACAGTGACAGCCCTCTTTGGAGAAAGGCTTCCTGAGAATTGAGACAACACTGAAGAACTTAACAGTCGATAGATGGAGAGAAATGACCCCTGATGACATAGTTTTGAGTTCTGGGATTCAAGTTCCTGGAACATTTTGAGTTCTTGCCTCAAGTTAGGACTTTCAGAATTTTCTGATGACATAGATTTCATCTTTGGTTTAAATCAGCTTATGTTGGATTTGCAACCAAATTATACTGACTAATAAACATTTTTTTTCAAATTAACTTGGTCTATATGATCCTCTTTGATACTTTTGACCTTATATAAGGCCCTATACATAGAAGGCAACTGATATATGTATTTATTGAATGCGTGCATGAATGAAAAATTTAAAAACTCTTAAAACTCGTTAATTTAATATCTTGTGCATTATCATACCATCCTTAAAGTTCAATTTAAGTGTGTCTTGACAGGAACAAATCCTTTTGTAGAGAAACGTATGGTGTAGCCCTGAGGAACTTGTTGGATTAAGCTGATTGCTGAGAAAACTGGAGAGATCAGAAATTTAGACTGGAAAGATCTGTGTTACTTTCAACATAACTAACTTCATGGCATTTAAATTCTTTCAGCACCACTCCTCATGCACAAGATGGGAAAAATAATACTTTTCAGAGTTGTTGTTAGGTTCAAAGAAACTCATTTATATATAAACTAAAAATGATATGAACGCTAATTTTTTTTTTCAGATACCCCAGTTCCAACTGGTGATGGTTACACGCATGCCAAATCATAAACTCAAGGGTGTTTCCAATTGTTTTTCTAGTCAAAAGAAAACTGGAGACACATTTCGGCAGGATATATGTAAACACACGATCATATCTGGGTCTCGGTGTGACCTTTGGTTGACTTGGTGTCCTCGCCTGGAAAAGGAATGGTTCCACTGCCACATTATCCCGAAGGCCGCCTCCGGCTCTGCTGTCTCAGGGTCACAGAAGGCAGATGAGATGCTGTGCTTAAGACAAGTTCTTAACAGGCCTTTTGGCCCTCCCTGCATCTCAGGGAGCTGCTGATTCTTGGGGTATTTTTGGGAGGCGTGGCTAGATGCACCTGCTCTCAGGATCTCCCTGAATCTTACTCCAATCCCTAATTTTAAAAGTGTGGGTGTAGCTTTGCAAACTCCTTGCTTTTCCTTCAAGTGTGCTTTAGGAGATCCGGTTTCAATCCCCCAGTGGGTAGCTCTCAGGTCCCGTTACAATCCCCGAGAGCTCCGTGCGTGTGCGGTAGGAAGAGAGCCAGGGAGAGACTCAGTGAGGGGAAGAAGCTCCAGGGCTCCAGTTACCGCCCCGCACGGCCCCCGCCCGCGCCGCCGAGTGCGCGGTGCAGCTGGCGAGCGCCGCGGCCCCTTTAAGAGCCCGGCCCAGGTCGGCCCCGGGGCCGCGGGAGCCGAGAGTGCGGCGCGTCGCGGAGGAGTTGGGATCCGGCGCAAAAGTTTCCTCCCAACTCCGGCCCCGCGCGCTGAGCCGTCGCCGCCCATTCCAGCCCCGGGCCTGGAACAGCCAGGGCCAGGGCCAGGACGAGGGCCACAGAGCCGGGCCGGCAGTTTCTCTTTAGCGGGCGCGGAGCAGTCGCCGTGGCTGGGCCCAAGCAGGAGCGGAGGAGGAGCGGGCCGCGGAGTCGGCGCGTCCGGGGCCTCCAGCTACCTGGGAGGTAGTGCTTCCCGCAGCCGCGCGGCTACCCCATTCCCGCCCGGCCTCCTGCCCGGGGCGGAAGGGGCGCAGCCGCGAGCCTCTAGCCCTGAGAGGGGGCTTCGGGGGCAGGCGCCCGGGGCTCTGGGGCCCGCCCGCTCCGGGAGCCCCTAAGAGTGGGGACTGCGCCCCCGGGACCGAACACCTGTTCGACTGGGCCCGGCGTGATCGCCGGGGGCCAGGATGAAAGTGACCGTGTGCTTCGGGAGGACCGGCATCGTGGTGCCCTGCAAGGAGGGCCGGCTGCGCGTCCGGGAGCTCACCCAGCAGGCGCTGCAGCGGTACCTCAAGACCCGGGAGAAGGTGAGCGCAGCGCCGGGGGCGAGCGGACCCCGCGGGTGAGAGGAGGGGGGCGCGGCTGCCGGCCACCTGCGAGCGCCCGGGAGGCCAAGGCACCTGCTAGGTGCCTAGAGGACCAGTTGGAGACGTTCAGGGAACGCAAGCCCCCCAGGCCGCTTTCTTGGTCACTATCTGTGGATGCAGCGTTGATGCATTAATATAAGCGAGTGGGTGTTGTAAATGGTTCAGGGCCTTGGAGCTCAAAGAGTGTTCGGACCAGTAGCATTAGAGTCACCTGGGAGTTCATTAGAAATGCACAATTTGGGACCTCAAGCCTGCTCCACTGACTCTGAATCTGCTTTTTTTTTTTAAACAAGATCCCCACCTGATTGTTAACACCCATTGGATTTTGATAATCATTGGTTTAGAAGTTGAGGGAATGTTTTAGAAGCTGCTGCTCACCTTTTAGAGTGATTTTTGACCCATTAAGACCCACCCACTTCCTCTTAGAAGTTGAAAATTTGGAGTTGGAAAGTTTGATTGGCCCAAGTAACATTCTCAGAAGGTATCATAGCTGGGGTGTTTGGAGTTTCTGCCTTCTGAGCTGTTTTCTTGCAGTGACTTGGGCAGAAACTCAGGTGGGAGGATGCTATTTGCTTACACCAGCCAGTCTATGTTTTAATTGTTTTCAGTTGAATGGCATATGCAGTGCGCAGTTACATTTATCTGCGTGGGCTGTGTCAGGTCCTGGGTGACCAGTGTCATGAGGAAGACTGTCCGCAGCCCTGTATCTGAAGTCAGGAACAAGTAAAAACAATTCAAATATGCAAGCCATGCTCAGAAGATGGATCTGGACACCATAACGCACATCAGGTGTTAGGAAATCATATCCCATCTCTGTGTCTTTATCAATGGAACCTTTAAAAGAAGACATTGAAGAGCATATTCTTATTTTATGAGTCCCCAAATCCTCCTCAAACAAGACAAGTTACAGACTCTCTTGTTTAAGAGGCCTATGGTTCTCTTAATATTTGTTCTCATGCTATGGCTGCTATAGAAATTGTGTGACCCTTTTTTTTTTTTTTAACTTTTTTTATTGTGAAATATAACATACACAAAAAAGCAATAAATTTCCAAATATGTTTTAACAAGTAGCTATACAAAGGATTTTTCTTTTTTAATCATATGATCATTCCATTCTTGTTATATAATAACTCACACTATCATCACATAGTTGTGTATTCATCATCATAACCATTTCTTAGAACATCTGCATCAATTCAGAAAAAGCAATAAAAAGAAAACAAAAAAAATTCAAATATACCATACCCCTTACCCCTCCCCTTCAATGATCACCAGCATTTCAATCTACTAAATTTATTTTAACATTTGTTCCCCCTATTATTTATTTATTTTTAATCCATATGTTTTACTTGTCTGTCGATAAGGTAGGCAAAAGGAGCATCAGACACAAGGCTCTCACAACCACACAGTCACTCTGCAACAGCCATGTCATCATATAGTTATCTTCAAGAAACATGGCCACTGGAGCACAGCTCCACATTTTCAGGCAGTTCCCTCCAGCCTCTCCATTACACCTTTACTAAACAGGTGATATCTATATAATACGTGAGAATAACCTCCAGGATAACCTCTCTACTCTGTTTGGAATCTCTTAGCCATTGACACTTTATTTTGTCTCATTTTGCTCTTCCCCCTTTTGTTCGAGAAGATTTTCTCAATCCCTTAATGCTGAGTTCCAGCTCATTCTAGGATTTCTTTCCCACATTGCCAGGAAGGTCCACACCCCTGGGAGTCATGTCCCACCTAGAGAGGGGAAGGGCAGTGAGTTTACTTGCTGTGTCGGCCGAGAGAGAGAGGCCACATCTGAGCAACAGAAGAGGTTCTCTTGGGGGTGACTCTTAGGCCTGATTTTAATAGGCTTAGCCTATCCTTTGTGGGATTAAGTTTCATATGAAAAAACCCCAAGATTGGAGTCTTGGCCTATTGCTTTGGCTGTCCCCACTGCCTGTGAGACTATCAAGAATTCTCCACTTGGGAAAGTTGAATTTTCCCCCTTTCTCACCATCCCCCCTAGGGGACTCGGCAAATACTTCCCTTCTCACTGTTCAAATCGCTCTGGGATTTATCGGGGCACGTGTGACCCTTCTGTTGATGGAGTGATATAATATCTGATTTACCCTGAAGTCTTAAAGGTTGTCCGAGGTATAATAACCTTTTTATTTCTTTCAAGTGTGTAGTTTAGACATCTAGGAAAATATCTATACCTTTTATGTCTCCTTTAAGAATTTCTATACAGAAAAAAATGACAAAAGTTCTATTTTTAAATATAATCCTTAAAGCTGACTCTTCTGATGGAATTGAGTCAGAAGAGGGGAAAAATCAAATTGGTATATAAAGCTATGAATATCTACCCTCAGTGTTTCTTGTTACAGTAGCGTGTGATGTTTATATTTTGTAATTCAGTTAAAAAGTGAGATTTACGCTAGTGACCAATTGTCTTTGAGATCATGTTTCACTCACTTCTGAAAGTGGACTAAGTGAACACTAGTGCAGACAAACTGTTAAAGTAGATCTTATTGAAGGACTGTGTCACTGAGATGATGAATTTATTTTCTAAGTAATTTTAAAATATGCTCTCAAATCTTGTAATTTTACAAGTTTAGCGCATGGAACTGTGCAAGTGATGGAGGTAGACAAATAAGATACAGGGAGCGAAGTAGATGATATTTAATGTGTTGTAATGTGCTCTGAAAAGGTGTTTAACAAAACTATTGATATTCTGGACTGGAAGCATAATTTATAGTATTACAGAACCCATAAGGCAATTGCATTGATCAGTTTACTGTTATTACCAGACATTACATTTTTCTGTTTACATTTAAACATTAGTGAATGTGACATTTAAAGGTCACTTGCAGCTTACAAATCCTCCCTCCCCTTTTTGGCTTTTAAAAATCTCAATAAGTGCCAAGTGGTATTTTCCCGTCCCAAAATATTTCTTTCCCATAGTCTCATTTTAAATAATATTGTAATCATAATAAGGCTTAACTATTATTGGGTGGCGTTCCCAGTGAAACTAAAATGTCAAGAAATACTCTGACAGATTCCATGCTTTTATCCATTGAATTTAGAAAATAATTGGAAAAGAACAAATGTCAAAATTCAATTGATAAAACAATTTTTAATAAATTCACTTTCTTTAAATCAGTGAAAGAGACTTAAAAGGTTTGTTGCTCTTCACATCAAGATTCTGAGCCCTGAACTCAAAACAACAACAAGAACAACTAACTTATTCTATGTCAGGTACTGTTCTGGGTGCTTCACCATATATTAAATGATTTATTCCTTATAACAACCCCAGGAGGTGATAACATTGTTATCCCTATTCTACAGATGGGGAAACAGAAAGAGAAACATCTGGTAGCGATAGAATTGGGATTTGAACTCAGGATTGTAGTCTCCAGGTCCTTGTTCTCAGCCATTAACTACACAGTTTAGTAGGCTGTTATGCATTGGCATTTACCCATTCTTAAGTTTTCTCATTTGTTTTAAATAGACAGTTCTATTTACAAAGTGTTAGTTTAAGCAGTAAGAGATAGCAACTTTGTTTCTTACAGAGAGGAGGGGTATCCCCAAGTTCCTCTTGCTTTTGTAGCACCAGCCTTCATGTTGTAGGATGAAGTGTAATTTCTGAGGCAATTATTGCAGGATTTGCAAACTCAGTCTAATTACAAATGGAATAATGGGTAAGATCCCTTACATATTCAGGCAGGGAATGCTGTCAAGAAACAAACTTGGTGGTAACATGAATGTAAGTCTGTTTCTTCCAGGGCCCTGAATAATTTAGAGGAGAGAAAGGCAGGTTCAAGATTGAGGATGGAAGTTGAGGTTTCTAAAGTCTGGAGAGTAAATGAAGCCCAAGCAAACCATTCTGGATTTTGTGGGCAGCATCGGAGAAATATCTGCCACCTGCTGAGAAGAAACAAGGAAAGCTGGTATTTGTGGAATGTGGGGAACTGGCTGAATCAGCATGATATAAAGCCAGAAGTGGGTAGGATGCTGAAGGAACAGGGGGCTTTGCAGAAGGCATTAATTATGTTCAGAAATTTTGGGCTTAGAGACTCCTGCCACCCCCCCATTCCCCGCCCCCCATCCCTGCCATTTGTTGAGCCCCATTGCAGTGGGAATTGACTGAGGGGCAAGAATTATGGGATTGCTTATCTTTGGATCCTGTACATTATCAGTGTACCAGGCTTGAAAACCAATTTAGTTAAGTAATTGGTAGTGAGGTGATTGTCTTATTAAGGTAAGGTGGGGATTATTGAGTAATGAGTTGAATTTATCATCAAAATTGTGTCACAGGTGAATGGGTAATTGATTGGCATCCTGCAGGGGTGCCCAACATTAATCACCTCTAATTTTAACATTTAACACTTTAAACAATACAAATGCCTGAGTCCTACCCTCAAGGGTTCTCCTCCCCTGGGTTTGGAGTGAGGTCAGGGCATTGGTAGTTTAAAAAGCACCCCAGGCAATTCTAATGTCCAGCCAGTGTTGAGAATAACTAATCTACCACTAATCTCTTGGTATTGCTGAATTCATTTTCTTTTTAAATTCTTGCAGTGTTAGGTATTGTGTTTTAGGCACCTAAGACCAACCTGTCATTAGCAGTTATACCTCTATTCCCACCCCAAATGAATTCTCATAGCGGGTGCTCGAGTAATTTATTGACTTGAACATTCATTATATATTCACTACATGGGGGTGAAGTGAATAGAGGGAAGCCTTGTTTAGTAAGGAGGGTGTATACTGTGTTCAGGAATTGAAAAAGGACAGGTGAAAATTGAGTGGGTGTGAAAGAGGAGGCATGTTGGAAATTTTTAAAAGCCCATTTGTGGATTTGCCTGTGTGTATAACTTTTTAAGTGCGGAAACGTTTGATAGAATTTTAAAAGTCTCTTGTGTATTCAGATATTTTGAATATTGTATTCAAAGTATATTTTGAATACTCTATTTGCTCTACAAATTGAGACTAGCTTCCCAGATCTTAATAGGGTAAGGCTAACAACTCTATTCCCCACCTGATTGTGGGACCAGAATCTGAGAGAAGTTGTATAGTAACAAAAATTTGGAATGATATTTTATGAAACTAGTCTGGAGAAATAGGCCATAAACACTAAATTTCTGAAATTTTCAGCTGTTGATGCCTTATTTCCAAGAATTTAAGGTTTCTATATATGTAAACTGGGTCCAGGCTGGATTCTCAAAATATTAATTTTATTAGGTATTCACTCAATTGAGTGCTTCATTTCCCATTCATTTCTCTTCTCTCATGTAATGTGTGGGCTAATTACTCTTCATTGCATGATGGACAGAACTGACACATCAGCCTGGCCTTTGCTTCTTCTTTCTTTGGGTTGTGCTCCTCTACTTGCATCGAGCAGCCTGTAAGAGTACAAATGGAGGGACCCACAGGTGTGTTTCCTTATGCCTCCTTAGTGTTACATTGTTTGACTTAGTTCTGACATTTAAATGTTTGGAAATTTCATTGTAAAAATCCAGAATTTCATCCTTTTTGGGGAAAAGAAATATCAGAAGTACTAGCACTACTGGGCTTCATTTTCCCATGCGACAATCTCTTTTCTCTTTAAGATGAAGTCTTCAAGTTTGCAGTTTTGTTGCAACAGCCTGAAAATATACGCCTTCCATTTCTAGTAATGGGCCGCCAGTGGTCCAGCAAGAAATAGTGAAAGAAAATCTGCACCATTTTAATTGAGATTTAGGTACTTCTAGGCTATTAAGAAATATTAAGCATTTTAAGCACATTTCTTCCTCGATACTTCACTCTTTTGATTTTTCTTTCTACCTCTCTGGTTGTTCTCAGTGTCTTTGCATGCTTCCTTCCTTCCTCTCCCCACTTTTTTTTTTTTTAAACTTTTTATTAATTAAAAAAC
>PVIY010029207.1:0-32227 GCA_004026745.1 Myrmecophaga tridactyla
TTAATACTGCTACCTGTTCTTCTCATCATCTTTGCTTTTAAAATGCTTACCCATCTTTTTCATTGCTATTCAAAGAAACAGATTTATTTCTCACCCTGGAGTTGGGAATTTTGGCATGCCAGACTAAAATGTACCCAGTGCCAAGTACTGGATGGGTTATTCTTAGTCTCCTTAAATGCTTAAGAGAAAATGGGGCAGCACATGCCTCTAAATGAAACAGTGATCTTTGGAAACTATGACTGCAACTGTAGCTAGATTAGCAAGGCTGCTGTTATATTAGAAAAAGAACTGAGATCCCTAATAATGGGAATTTCTTGCCCTTATGAAAGGGTGAAGTCTTAAGGCATGAGAGAAGAAGTTGTAGAATGATCAACATATTCATTATACTTCTGAATTTTTTTTTTTAATGTTTTGGCTTATGGGAAATAGAGAAGTTCCTCTAATGCCTATTTCCCTTCAATACCTTTGCAATGTCTAAGGTTAGTGGAAAGGGCAATGGCAGATATTTGGTGGGGGGATTTCACCTCAGCCCAACTGTGAAAACCCCTTTCATTGTTTCTCTCCTGTTCCTTTCATGCACCCCTTCTCTGCCTGCCCCTGCATTCCCTTTATTCTTTGCCCTTTTTTTCCCTCACTGCCTAAGCATCAGGGTCTACAAATCACGAGTGGACCACAAAGACATAGGTTACAAATGTGGTTAAGTGTTTGATGTCTTTCCTTTAGAAAGTCAAGGAAATCATCCTCCCTGATAAACCTATCTCATGCATTAATTTCTTAAGTGTTCTGAAATAGAAATCAGTTCTTTGGTAACCTTTCTTGTATTTTGAACTCTTCATGATATTACATAAGGAAATTAAGTTGATTTTTTTTTATAATAAGCTGTTTCCATGCAGTGGCAGAGTGTTCCAGCAGTCCACAGTACCTTCCATGAGAAGGCTACTGCATAAATTACAAACCACCAGAGTGAGAGTCATTATGTAGAAGGGGCTCTTCCATCCAGAAGTCCACTCTCTACACAATAAGACCATCATCTTGGCTCTGTAACTTGGTGCCTTAAAGGGGCCCTCAGCCACAAGGCTCAGAGGAGACTGAGCATGTGTTTTCATTGCAAGCACATCTGGCCTTTTAACCCTAGAATAGCCAGGCCCTTAGGAAGCCTTGTCTTCCTGTTCAACAGATGGCGAAACTGAGGAGCTGTTTTATTTTGAAGTGGTTTTTAAGAAGCAAATAAAGAAAAGAAAGCAGGATTTGCTCTTTGTTTCAGTAGCAGCTGTAGGAAAATTCACATACATTCTAGTCCCACCTTCTGAAAGGTTCTATCAATGGAAGTTATAGGTGCATGTGGCAGGAGAGAATGGATTTTCTTATTGAACAGACAGGTGCTTTGCAACAATTCATCCCAGTTGCCTCTGGTAGAGAGTGGACTGGAAATTTTGGTGAAGTTGATGAAATGCCAGACTGGAACTAATTCTTTACTTTTATGTGTGTGTGTGTGTGTGTGTGTGTGTGTGTGTTCTTTATTCCTGAGGCAATCAGGAGAAACATGCCCCTCTTTACCTCTGGCAAGTAGATCAGAATGTACTGTGAAAGGATCTTTTCTCTTAAGGACTGCTGGGCATTGAAACTAAAAATGGCCAAATCAAAGTACTGTTTAGTGCCACATGGATTCAGTATGATGAGAATTTCTAATTCCCTTAGTCTTTCATATTTCTTCCTATCTATATATCTTTCCTATATTATAGCTTTTTAGAAGCAGTACAGCATAGTGATCAAAAGCATGGATTCTGTTACAGGTGTGTGGGTCCATCCATGCCTCTTATCAGCTATCTGGCCTTGGGCAAACTATTTAACTTTTCCATGCTTCAGGTTCTTCCCCTACTAAATGGGTTTGTAACAGTACCTACTTCACTGGATTGTTGAGAGAATTAAAAGAGTGAAATTTTTCCAGTGCCTAGAACATCATTTTTTCCAATGAGAATACTCCACTGCCTTCTCACTAAATTGCATTTTTCTCTCAAGATTGACAATAAAAGGAAGGCAAGATTAGAAACCAGAGGAAGTTTACTCCAGGATGATATCTCACTTATATCAATGGCTGTAATATATTTGACTTGGCTATTTTCATAACCTAAAGGGCATTATCAATTAGCATGGGCAAATGACAACTGAAGTTAAAGGATCCTATATATCTACCCTAGTATTATTAGAAGGTCCTATGTATGCATCAACATGTTTCTTGTATTAAGAGCTTAAAACTGTACATCATGCTTACAGGTGTGCTTACTTATTTACAAAAGCATGCCGATTCAATCGGATGCTCTCAATGAGTGCTCAGAAACTTTTTTCAGGCCTGTAATATAAGACTCTGTTGCTCTTAATTACCAAAGAAGTCAGTATTTATGAGATATGGCAAAAGAAGTCTACCAACATGTATTTGAAAGGTCTATATTAACTATCACCACCACCCTCCTTAAAAAAAAAAGTATGAGAAAATATCCATTAAAGGAAATCAACAAACTACTGCTACAATTGCTTATAGATGTTTTTATCCCAAATCTACATTTCTTCTTTTTTTTTAATGGTCTCAGAGGTTCATTTTGGCTTTCTGCATGTTTTATAAGATTTGCACAAATATCTTACAGTATATATATATATATATATATGTTCCTAGACACATGTGGTATTCTGCTTGTATGAAGGCTTTAGGGATAGTCTAGATAAATTTAGAGCAATCAGAAATTCCTGGCTTAAAAACAAAGGCTATTTGGGAGATCGTAAGCATTATGCACTCTAACTTCACATTGGAGTGTAAGGAAATTCGGGTTCAACTATCACAGGAGGTGGGGGGCAGTGGTAAGAAAGAAGGCTAGGTGTGCATGTATTGTCTACATTTTCTTCAAAGCAGAAATACAATCAGTCCCCAGTGATCTTGCATGCAACACAAAGCTGGGCTTCCTGGGCTTGTGCTGCTCAGCCGTGACTCCGCTCAGTGCCCTCAACACTGTGTGGCATTTGGCTATCCTACCATTGTTGCTCGCAGGCTTTAAGTCAGAAACCTTGCTGATTTTACTGCCACTTTTTTCCTGCTAAACCATAAGAGCTTTAAAAAGTAACTTAATGAGAAGCAGATAGACATTTTCAAAGGGAAGGAAAAAAATAATTCTTTCTTCCAAAGATTCTGAAACACAAGTCCAAGAATTAATGTGACCTTGAACTCACCTATTCATTTCTCCAAGGAGCCTAGGGGACCCCAAGCCTTCCCTCCAGGGCATGTATTCACAGACATAAACATGCACACACAGTCTCTCTCTCTCTCTCTCTCTCTCTCTCTCTCTCTCTCTCTCTCACACACACACACACACACACACACACACACACTGCAATCTTAACTTAGGACTCATTTTTACAAAAAAACAAACAGATATATCTCAAACTTTTACTCTTGAATCTAGGACCTTTCCAGTACTCCCTAGATGTTTCAATTCTGTTTTCCCCTTTCCCTCTGAGAGATGGCAGTCAACTTTCATCATTCAACATCCTTTTGGGGTTATTTTTCTTCCTGCTCCCTTAGTTCAGGTTTACCAACAGCTCTAAAAAAATCCTTCTCAGAAGTACAGTAAGTACAAAAAATAAGCCCTAACCTATTGCTGTGATTATTCATGGATAGCTACTCAGTTTCTGGGCTCTGCTTAGAGACTTCCAATTTTATTCCTTGGTATCTAAGTCAGAACACCAGTAGAGCCAGGCAGAAGAGAAAGAACTCCAACATAGCCATTTCTGCCACATTTTAAATCAAGTTGGGTAAAAGATTTGGTGGGAAACTTTAAATGTAATGGCTCACGTGAACTTTCTCAATGATTTGTGGATTTCACTCTCAAACACTGATTTCCTATTTCAACTCCATTATAATGGATAATTGAGAACTGACTACACAGATGGGGAATGCATCCATCCATTCATTCAACAAATATTTCAAGATGTTGACAAGAACATCAAATTTCCTAACATGTAACTAGGCTTCCTTAAAAGAGGTAGATAATGACAGAATACAGAAGAAAGACAGTATAGCTTTTTTATTTATCTATTTCAGGTATTCATGTGCACATATACAAAGAACAATAAAGAGAAAAGAACTGCATACAGGATATTTTATAGGTTCAAAAGCAGTGCAAGTCTTTATCTCTTTTGCTAGTCTTTTTGAATGAGACAAGATAGTCTTAAATTTGGCTTTATTTTTTCCAAAGTAGAAAACTGGTGAATTTTTGATGTTTCATAACTTCCTAAAATTATGGTTTTATATTAAATATCAAACTGTCAGAGTGGTAGCAAATTGCATGATTCACTTTTAAAGCAGAAATTAAATTGAGGATTTCAAGTCATAGTTTGTCTTTATTCATGCTCCCTCAGAACCCTGAAGGTGAGAGCCCCCAAAACTCAGGCACAGCAAATTATGTTGTGAAAAGGGAGCATTTGGTCAAATAAATGGCCTAATTAATTATTACAGTGACTGCATCATTTTATATAGACTGTCTTATCCTGGATTACTAATTTTATATCCATATATAGTTTCGTTACATAGAACAGCATATCTAGTTGGTGAATGGAAATATATTTTTATTTATATTTACTTTTAGTATAAATAAAACATTTTTATTTCAGGTGGTCCTCAAGCACCAAGGAAGAATGAACTTCAAATCAGCCCAGGCTGTCCACCCTCCATGCCTGGTCTCCAAATCCTGTGGAGTCATAAGTAACTTGGAGTCAATACCCAGATGTTTATAGAACTGAACCTTCTCTCTTTAGTGCTCCCCGTCAGCTGCCTGAGCCAGCAAGAAGCAGTACAAAATTTAATGCTAGTGATTTGTGTTAAAAAGCTTTCAACTTCCTATGTGCCAGGAATATTTAAATCTGCTGATTTTATGGATTCTAGTTAAATAAGTAAATTTCTTCCTGGACAGTGGGCTCCTACTAATAGCCATCCTGACATGAGCCCACCTTGGGTTACCTAGGGAATCCTGGACTAACCTGACCTAGAAACCTGATGTGACTCAGATCCTGGAGTAATGTGCATTCCCCAAATCCTAATGTGCCCTAGATGAATCCAGCTTCTTGCTGCCAGACTTAAGGAAGTCAGTGTTCTTTAATTTTCTCACCCAAAAAAAATGCAGAGAGCATCTATTCTATCTAAATTATAGACATGTGTGGGAATAGAGGCAATAAAGTACAAAACTTCACATTCAAAAAAATCCATCCTCACTGAGCTACTTAAAAAAAGTGATATATAAATATTAGGGTTTTTCCCTTCTTTATCTATGTATTCTAGGATATCAGAATTGCATGCAATGATGGACAGGTTCAAAGAACCCAAGAAATAGACCCTTTCTTGTTCCTAGAATAAGAGAATGATTTGAGGTAGGGATGGTCAAGGAGATTCTTTTAACCAGTGGAGCATTTATGCACACTTTTAACCAGGTATGCACATCACCACAACTTGGATAAAACAGGAGCTACAAGAAGAAGTAATTGGTCCTTATTAGAATCAAGAAAATCAGGTCCTATCTCTCTCTTTGAGAGATATAGCTTCAGAATGGGTCTTGATAAAGCACCCCCCCACCACATTTTTGCCCTGCAGGAACTGAGAGGCATTCTAGCTACTTTAAAAGAAGACAAGGTAAAGAAGGGGAAGCATAAGTAATATTACCAGAGTTAGGGAAAATTTAGACATCTAAAGAAGCCAGTGTTTATTTCATGAAATTAAGGAGTGAATAGCAGCAGTTGAACTAACATAAAGTGAAGAAACAGTGTCTTGATATTCTCATATTTCACCAGCACTTTAAAGGTAAATGACAACTTTCTATTCAACAAATGGTCATTGTTGTTCATTTCCAAAATATATTGGGGGTGTGAGAGGAAGAGCATGTATTAGAGATCAAAAATATCATCATATCACCTTATCTTGCAACTGGTAGATTCCTAACCACCTCTCCCAAGACTAGAAGGAAAGATACAGGTATAAGAGGCCTCTTGAACTCCCTACCCCTCTTCATAAAGGCATTTCCACAGCTTCCTAAACTCCTATCTAAAAGTTGAAATTGCAACTTTGTGCAATGTTTTGCTCCAAACCATTCACTAATTCAGACTGTAAATCTTTATTATAAAGATTTCCTTCTCCTAAGCAATAATTTCTCTCTGCTCTGGTGGGGAGAGGAATGATTTGTTTTTTTTGTTACAGGTTATTTATAAGATATCTACTCTAGATTAGTCCTGCTTGAGTGACACCCGAAATGGCTCCATTCCCCAGCAGTACTCTACTTCTGATGGGAGACTGACAACCTCTACTTAGAAAGTCTTTCATAGCACACAATGAAGTGTAAAGCTGCTGTGAAAAAAGCCCATGTTTCAAAACAAACCATCTCTATAATAAGCACTTAAAACACTTTTCATTAATATATTTCTTTGTGTATAAAACAAAAGCTTAATGCCGCAACAAGGCCTTTGACTTTTTTTTTTTTAAATAAACACCATTTCAGTTTTTAGCTAGGCCAAAATAAGGAAAATGCAAGTGAGAATTGTTTGCAATTTTACCCATATACATTCCCTTAATGCTGTTGCAATTTGTGTTGTTTTTGATCAAAATATTGGAGGTTCAATAAAAATCCAAAGGCACGAAGCTCGAATTAGCAAATATAGAATCTAATGGCCATTCTATCTCAGGTATTAGCAAATGCCTTCGGTCTAGAGAGAAGCAGTCCTGTCTAATCCTTATCTAAATCTGCAATTAAGACTTCAGAGCCACAGATATCTGTGTGCTGTTCTGTACACAGTTCTGCTCTCTTAATTTTAAATGACTGTACCCAAATAAAATCAGGCTTCAAATGCATTGGAAAATAAATGTCTAATGTCTAATTGAACTAATAGATACTACTCTTTTTAATACACTTAATGCTTAGTACCAGTTTTAGGCTTCCAGGAGCTGTCTGAGTAGAAGTAAAAAACAAATAAATAGTATTAAAAACAAAACAAAACAAAACAAAAAACAACCAATCCTCCTCGGAAAACTTGTCGTGAGATTTTGATTACTCATTTCTTTGATATAAACATAAAACCAAACAAAACCACATCGATTCTGTGCCACCCCACCCCCTCTCTCAACCTGAATGTGCTCTGAATTAGATTCCCCTTTCACTTGCATTCACTGTCACCTCCAACAGAATATGGGAAGAGCCATGAAACAAAGCATTTAGGAGTTTTCTTTTTCAATCTCTTGTGGGCTTCTCTCAGTTTATCGCAAATGCACAATCGTGTTGGAAGCAGCCCCGCCTGCTTAATGTCATTAGCGATTGTTTCATAAAACAAACAGCTGCTCCACCATTTGGCAGCTGTTAATCTTAAATCTAAATTTGGCGGCACTTAGGGAGCGCCTCAGACGTGGTTTGTTCTCACCAAATGCAGGTCTTCTAATTTATTAGAAGTAAGGGCGCTTATCTCTGCTCAGTTCAGAGCAGGGATTTCTTTGTACAAATACTAAACCAAACTCAGTTAACATTGTGCATCCAGAATTTATTTATTTATTTTTAATCCCTGGGCAAATTTCTAAAGTGACTCAAAGTCTACAGTATATTTATTTATTGACTGTACTATTTTCCAAATATTTTCCCAATGCTGACAAAGTCAAATTCTTTTTTAGTTTGACCCCCAAGAGCCAGCCTAATTGGAGAGTTTGGAAATCCTGATAAAAGGTTAAACTGTGGACAAAAACACATTTGCAGACCTGAGAAAGATGGGTTCTTGGAAAGTCAAAGACATCAGGACATTACACAGTCACCACCAGGTCTGATTATCTCCACATATTAAGCTCAGTATTATCATGTTTTTAATAATAATAATAATATCAGTATTTAGTGCTTGCCTTATCACAAGAAAGATTTTAACCATTCACTGTATATTAGGGTTTTCTCATTGAAGCAGCTGAATTAACCCCTGGCCAGATATTATCCCCATTTTCATATAAAGTAACTGAGGTTTAAAGAAGCTAAGAAAATTTGCTAAAGTTCAAAATTTGCTAAAGGCTTAGTACCAGGCACTCCAGGCTTTAAAACATATGTTCCCACCCATAAAGTCCTATGAAAAATGGTCAGCACACCAAATTAAAAATTCACATCTATAATGATCATATATTCTAGCATTCTAATTTAACATTTTTTTGGTACCTTCTGCTGATGTGTCCCCAGATTTTTAGTGGACAATATCATGGTCCTAGGCTATAGTTTCCAGGGTCAGAATGCTGCCTATTTCTACTTTAGGCCCAAACAGTGAATATCACTTCAGACTTGCATCAAAATACCCAATTTCTTCTTCAAAGCTTAACAGAGGAATTCTGGCCAATTCCTTTGACTTATTTCTCTAGGTGGAAATTTTCAGGTACCAGCTAAAGCCTTGTGAACTCAAACACACCCCCTCAACACCTGCACCTTACCACATGGTTGTCCATCCACTTGGAAGGCTATAAACCCCTTCTTGCTGTTTTTGTTGACTTCTTGTCCTACTTTAACCCTCCCCACCCCCCTTTTTATAAAATGTTTACCAATCCCATAATAAAACCAAAAGATACTGGAAGGCAGAACTAACAGAGGAAGCCTTTACATAATACTGAATATTCATTCAAAACATTTACACCTGTTTAGGCCTTAGGCATAATAATATATGCTTCCTAATATACTAACATAACAATGTTTTCTTGCCCCAGTAATTTGTCAGGGAGGATATGAAGGTTACAACTTCATCATATCCCTCTGGTCTAGCCTTTTAGAATTACTTTCAGCTCTTCAGAGGGACAAGTAAATTTGCCTCCAAGCATTGCACATGCAGTTTTCTCAACCTAGTATATTTATCATCCTTCTCCTCACTTGACTAATTCCTACTCAATCTTCATATCCTAGAGAAGATGTCACTTCTTCAGTGCTATGCCCACAGTCCATGCATCCCTAAACTGGACAAGGTTTCCTCTAATGGGCTTCCATAGTATCTAAGGTTTTACCATGTGGTAGCACTTACAGCCTGTTTATGCCCTCACAAGGCTTCCAGCTCCACAAGAGACAGCGAGTTGGTCCATCTTGGTGCCTTCCCAATGTTAAGGGCTATGCCTCATACCGAGGAGGCTCTCAATAAATATTGCATAGATGGATGCATGTTTGGATGGATGGATGGAAGTGCATCTATCTTAGAATAAATTATTTTAATCACATAACCAACCAAAATGCCTCAAGTCCTTTTCAAATTAAGATATGATATTTATATCTATATGTACATAGTCTAAAAATGGCAATAACTGATATCCTTTCCTGGGATTTTATTATTTTTAGACAATAGTTATGAAGAAATAAAGGGCATTTTGGATGGGTAAAAAAATTTCACAGAGCAGGTTAAGGGCAGACTTCAGTAGAGGAATCAGAAGACAGGACATGAAGACTACATGTTTTACAATTTTGATCAGAGAAATTGATATTTTATCAAGCTGAGTTTAAAATTAATTTGCATTTGATAAACAGTCATTTGGTCTCAGCTGAAAGGACAGACACTGTAGTAGGTATGATTACAGCACTCTAAGGATATGTGGGCATAACTGTAGAGAGTAAGGCAGAGATGGTAAAGACAAAAAAATCTTTGAAGGGCTACAGTCATCTCATTTGTTCATGTCTTCTTTGTTCACATGGGCCCAATCTAGCAGCTGTAACCCACTGTGTCCCAGGCCAACCCACTGGCAAGAGCCAAGAAGGTCCAGAAGGGTGAATTAGGGGGAGGGGGAGGGTTGGGGGAGGATGAAGGAGAAAGAAAAAGAAAAGAGGAACACATAGAAAACTGAAGTCCACCATTGCCTATGCTTTCTTTTCTATCATTACTTGGAATTTCTCTTTTACCAAACTCTGGATACCCCAGAGTGAGCTCTGGTAGCATAATTATTTCCTAATTTATATAAATAGCACAAGGAGTACACTGGTCTTCAGAATTGAAGAAGATTTTAAATGTGGCTGTTCTAGTTTGCTAGCTGCCAGAATACAATATACCAGAAACAGAATGGCTTTTAAAAAGGGGAATCTAATAAATTCCTAGTTTACAATGCTAAGGCTGAGAAAATGTCCCAGTTAAAGCAAGTCTATAGAAATGTCCAAATTAAGGCATCCAGGGAAAGATACCTTGGTTCAAGAAGGGCAATGAAGTTTAGGGTTTCTCTCTCAAGTGAGAAAGCACATGGCGAACACAGTCAGGGTTCCTCTCTCTACTGGAAGGGCACATGGTGAACACAGTGTCATCTGCTAGCTTTCTCTCCTGGCGTCTTTTTACATAAAGCTCCCAGGAGGCGTTTTCCTTCTTCATCTCCAAAAGTCGCTGGCTGGTGGACTCTGCTTCAAGGCACTACCACATTCTCTTCTCTGCTCTCCCAGAATCTCTTTCATTCTCCAAAATGTTTCCTTTTTTATAGGTGTCCAGAAACTAATCAAGACAAACCATATGGGTGGAGACGCGCCTCTACCTAATCCAGTTTAACAACAACTCTTGATTAAATCACATCTCCATGGAGATGATCCAATTACAGTTTCAAATGTACAATACTGAACAAGGATTAGAAGAAGCAGCTGCCTTTACAAAGTGGGATTAGGATTAAAACATGGCTTTTCTAGGGGCATATATCTTTTCAAACCAGCACAGTGGCATTGCACTAATTGATACCAGAAAAGGAATGAAGATCTTAACAGGCAGTCCTATTTCCTGACTTAAAGCAAATATTGTTTGAGTGGATGAATGATCCAAAATTTCATTTTCCTGCAAATATTTATTCCAACAAATCATAAAGCAGATTTGCTGCTACAAATAACCAAATGGGTAGACTTGGGCTCACTGAATTCTCTCTGACTCTGCCAGTGCCTACTATTTAAAGGAAACAACAATTTAAAGCCAACCACCACAAAATCCACTGGAATAAACCAAAATTAATATTTTTTTCCTTCATTATCAAGCCCTGAAAATTCTGTGCTTACTATATTAATCATTAATGCAACCACAGTTTTAAATAACCTGATACTTGTCAAACAAAGGGGAAAAAAGCAATTGAACTCATTTACAAATCCTTTCTTTCTTTGAACTAGCATGCAAATACACTTGTGACTTAAGGACTTAGTTTGGAGCTTTCCAGCTCTTCAATGCACAGGCCAATTGCCAAGGAATCACTTTCATGGTTTCCAGCCCTAGGATGTATATCTAGTTTTCCAGTTGTCTGGCTCTCAAGCACTGCAATAATGACAATTTTTAGTGGCTATTAACAATATTAATAACAACAGTAATAATACCAACACCCACCCAGTGCTTTGGATCTATTGTTTTATTAATTCTCACAATAAAATCACAGGGGGGGGGTGATAGTCTACCAAAGCCTTCTTTCAGGAATCAAGAAAATGAAACTTGAAGGCCCGTGTGAAATGTCCAAGGTCATGAAGCCAATAAGAATCAGTAGAAACTGACCCAGTGAGGGAACAATCTTTTTTCATAATTTTTAGGCACATGAAATTTATGTAATTCTTGTGCTCAAAAGGCTTTCCCAAAGGTGGATGGTGAAAGGTAATATCTATAGAAATACCTCGCACCAAAAAATTTCCCTGGCTTATTATCTGAGTGAAGTGCCCAAGATTATAAATTTTTGATAGCATACTAAACACTTCTTTAGATTAAACCCACAAGTTACCTAAGAGCACTAAGTTCTATAGATTTTTTTTCTGATCCATGTCATCATTTATGGCAAAAAAAGGCAATAAAAAAAAGGATTAGTGGGGGCAAAAGTAAGAGGAGGGGGTCCAATGAGAATGGGAAACCATTGACACTGCAGAATGACATTGGAGCTCTAAGTTCATTTTCCCTACAGCTTCACTTCGGTTTCCTTCCTGAATGTACTGAATAAACTTTCATATAATATTTAATAAAAAATGGCTATTTTATAAAGTGGTGTGACTATTTTCAGTTTACAACATGTTCTTGCTGGTCTTATGATCTCTGCGAAAGTATCACAATTTTCAATAAATGATTTAAAGAAACAGAATCTTTATTATTTGAAAAGGAATCTTTTGCTCTTAATACCAGTGGTTATGCTAATTTTGAATTCTTTCTTCTATCAAATTCCATTTTAGTAATTTGTAATTTAGTAATTTAGCTGAGAGTATAACAATTTTCAATAAATAATTTTAAAAAACAGAATTTTTTTTTTAGTTTTTTTCAGAATCTTTATTATTTGAAAAAAACATTTTGCTCTTAATACCAGTGATGATGTTAATTTTGATCTTTCTTGTATCAAATTACATTTTAGTTATTACTGATGAAGTGGCCTAGAACAACCAGGAAAGAGAGATTTGATGCAAGAAAAGAGAGAAAAAAGGGAGAGAAACCTGATAAGGAAATCAAAGCAAAAACTAGTTATAAGACTTATGTATGCCCAGAGTTTTAAGCTAGTTAAGATATGTTCTTTTTTACTCTGGTATTTTCTAATTTTTTATTTGCAGTTTTTCTTACTACTTAAATTCATTCCAACATCGTGTTGTTTAGGTATTCACCATGCATGAGTGGTAGAACATGTTGAGAAGAGCAAAGGTTTTGGATCCCAACATATGTGGAGGTGGATTCAGTTTAGACAATTGCCTACTCTGGGCACAGCACTCAAGGTTTATGATCCTTGGTTTTGTCAACTATAAAACAGGAATAAAAACATTCCATTGTGATTTTTTAACTACAATGAATGTAAAAAAACTTAGGACAGAATGCCAAAGAATTCACAAGAAGACAACCAAAGCTAATAAACAAATTCAGCAGAAATCAGTTTTCTATACACCGTCATGAATAATCCAAAAAAAAATAAATCAAGAAAATAATTTCATTTACAGTAACATCTAAAATAATTAACTATCTAGAAAAGCTTAATCAAGGGTGTGAAAGACTTTTACACTAAAAACTACAAAACAACGTGGGAAGAAATAAAAGAAGACTTAAATAAAAGGAAAGACACCCTATGTCCATGGAATGAAAGTCTTAATATTGTTAAGATACTACCCAACATGATCTACAGATTCAGTGAAATACTAATCAAAATCTCAGCAGACTTTTTTGCAGAAATGGAAGGGCCATCATCAAATTCATATGAGATTGCAAGGAGTTCTGAATAGCCAAAACAATTGCATAATAGGACAAAAAAGTTGTCAGAGTCTATGCTGATTTGAAAAGGTTTATGCACTTTTTTAGAAAAGCCATGTTTTAATCCTAATCACCCTTGTGGGAGCAACAGTTTCTCCTAATCCCTATTCAATACTATAGGTTGGAAACTTGATTAAGTTATTTCCAAGGAGATGCGACTCAATGAATTGTGGGTATTAAACTTGATTAGGTGGAGAATGTGTCTCCACCCATTCCAGGTGAGTCTTGATTGGTTTTAAAAGAAGAAGTGCTTTGGAAAAAAAACTAGAGAACAACAAGAGAGAAAGCCATGAGATTCTGAGATGAGAGAGAAACCCTGAGCTTCATCAGCCTTCTTGAATCAAGGTATCTTTTCCTGGATGCCTTAAATCGGACATTTCTATAGACTTTACTTTAATTGGGATATTTTCATGGCCTCAGAACTGTAAACTTGTAATTTATTAAATTCCCCTTTTAAAAAAGCCATTTCATTTCTAGTATATTGCATTCCAGCATCTAGCAAACTAGAAAAGAGTCACACTTTTCAACTTAAAAATTCACTACAAAACTACAGTAAATTATCAAAACACTGTGGTATATAACAATATAACAATAGACATATAGAACAATGCAGTAGAATTGTGAGTTGAGAAATAAACCCACACACAAGGACAAACTGATTATCAACAAGGGTGCAGAGGATAAAGGTAAAATAAATAGGGTAGATGGAAATGCTAGTGGTCAATGAAAGGGAGGGGTAAGGTGTATGGTATGTATGAGTTTTTTCTTTTTATCTCTTTTTCTAGAGTGATGCAAATGTTCTAAAAAATGATCATGGTGATAAATATACAACTATGTGATGATATTGTGAGCCATTGATTGCACAGCATGTATAGAATGTATCTGTGTGAAGATTTCTCAATTAAAAAAAGCAAGAGTGCAGAGTCCACTCAATGTGATAAGAATAGTGTCTCCAACAAATGAACAAGTGGAAAACTGGATATCCACATGCAATAGAATGAAATTGGAGCCCTACCTCACACCATATACAAAAATCAACTTAAAATGGTTGAACAACCTACACGTGAAAGTTAAAACCACAAAATTCTTAGAACAAAACAGAGGGGAGATTTTTCATGACCTTGGATTTAGCAATAGACTCTTAGATATGACATTGAAAACATAAGCAGCAAAAGAAAAAACAGGTAAATTGAACTTCATCAAAATTAAAAACATTTGTGCATCAAAAGACATTATCAAGAAAGTGAAAAGACAGCAACAAAATGGGAAAACATATTTGGAAACCATTTATCTGATAGAGGTGTAATATGCAGAATATATAAAGAAATCCTACAACTCAACAGGAAGAAAACAAACTATCCAATTTTAAAAATGGGCAAAAAACTTGGATAGACCTTTCTCCAAAGAAGATATACAAATGGCCAAGAAACACCTGAAAAGATGCTCAATATCATTAGCTATTAGGGAAATACAAATCAAAACCACAATGAAGGTGGACAATGACTGTGATTAATAGTACACATATAAAAATATCATTTCATATGTGTGTGCATCACTATTAGAGCAAATGTACATCACTATTAGGAGGAGTTGATATTAGCATGGTATATGGGGAAAATGCACTTATTGCAAACTATGGGCTTTAGCTAACAGTCATATTTTAATTTTCTTTCATTAACAGTAACAAATATATCTCACATCCACATCAATGCTAAGGGTCAATAACAGGGGGTGGTAAGGGGTGTGATATGCTTTGTTTTACTTTTTAGTAATTAAAATGTTCTAACATTAATTGTGATGATGAATGCACAATAATGTGATGACACTGTGACCTATGGACTGTACTGACTGCTTGTATGGTATGTGAATATATCTCCATAAAACCACATTTAAAAAAAACATAGGAAACCATTTTACACCCACTAGAATGGTTATTATTTTTAAAAAGGCAGGAAATAGCAAGTTTTGGTTAGGGGATGTGGATAAAAGGAATTCTCGTGCCCCACTAATGAACATGTAAAATAGAATGGTGCAATTGTTGTGGAAAATGGCTTGAAAGTTCCTCAAAAAGTTAAATACAGAATTGCCATATAGCCCAGTAATTCTATTCTTAGGTATATATTCCAAAGAATAGAAAAGAGGGACTCAGATACTGGCATGCCCTTGTTCATAGCAGCATTATTCTCAATAGTCATGGGGTGGGAACAACCTGAGTATCTATCAACAGATGAATGGATAAACAAAATATGGCACAAACACAAATACATACAAGCACTATTATTTAGCTATAAAAAAGAATGAAGTTCTAGTACCATCTACAACACGGATGAACTTTGGAGACATTATGCTAAATTAAGCTAGACACAAAAGTACAAAAGTGTATGTGATTTCACTCATATGAAACATCTAGAGTGGGCAGATTCATAGAGACAAAAAGTAGATTATAGGTTACCAGGGGCTGGGGGAAGAGAGAGGAGGGGGAGACTACTAAATGGGTTTAGAATTTCTGGTAGGGGTGATAACCTTTTTGGTAGTAGAGGATGGTGTTGGTAGAACAATGGTGTAAATACAATTAATGCCACTGACCTGTACACTTAAAATGGTTAAACAGCAAATTTTATGTGATATATATATATATATATTTCTGTGATATATATATATGTTACCACATTAAAAATAACAAATTAAAAAATAAACAATATTTAGCACTTTGTAGGTATTCTGTGCATTATAGTCTTGTGGAGAAGAAAAGCTGTGAAACACTAAACTAAATCAAGCAGATTAAAATAAATGCTTAATGCAATTGAAAGCACTGGATGTCCTAATAGCCATGATACTTCTATGGCTATCAGAATTCCCTGGAGCTCTTGTTAACGGTATTCAGTGCTTGGTTCCACATTAGACATACGGATCAGAGAATCTAGGGTTCAAATTCAGGAATCTGCAAATCTGCATTTTTCCACACATTCACAAATTCTACTTATGTTCACTAAAGTTAGAGAATTTCTAGTAGGAAAAGGAACCTGACACCATCAACTTGAGAATATATCAGGAGGGATTATGTACAGAGGGACAAATTGTAATAGGACAAGTTATAGCATATAGGGGAACCACAAGAGGGGAATCCAGGGTAAGCAGCAGAGGTGCTGTTGCCTCCCAAAGCCCAAAGAATTGATGCAACAACTGAAAGTGAGGCTGAGGTTGAGAATAACTAAAAAGTTAATACCAAGGTTAATGATAATAATACCTATTTTATTGAGTTTTTACTGTATTACTGAATTTACCTGTATAATACAAGTCAAAGACTTGACCCATATTAACTTGTTTAATCCTCATCACATTCTCATTAAGCTGGCTTTACTATCACCCCTATCTTAAAGATGAGAAAACCAAGGCACAGAAAAGTAAAGTAACTGCCTAAGACCACACAGCAGTTTGGAGAGAGCCCAGTTTAACCTAGGCAATCTGCCACCTGGGACAGTGCTGTAATTCTCATGCTTTGGGTGCTCTCTGAGGGAAAGAGTGTTCTAAGCTGAGGAAGAATGCAAGGCCATGAAGAGGAGACAAAAAAAGCACCCTGTGTGTGAGGAAAACATCAAGAGAATGACATGCCCAGCACACTAAGGGATCTGATGGGAGAGAACAAGTCCTTGAATGTCACATCTTAGAGTTGCTTTTTAAAAAAATACTGGCAGTGGGGAGCTCTACCACCTCTACAAAGCTTCTGTTAAGTGCAGCTCCTACAATCTGGGTACTGAACTAATCTCTGGGTTTTAGTTGAATTTGACAGGCTGAGGGTGAAGATAGCTTTATTGTTACTCACAAATGGAGTCTTATGGATCTCTGATTCTTTTTTTTACCTGTCATTTCTTGCTACTGATATAACTTTTTATATCTGTAGCAATAGAAACACAAACTCAAAATAACTCCAAGCAGAGAGAGTAAAAAATAGAATGTAATAGTAAAGCAAAAAAATCTTCATAAAAAACCTTGTAAAGCATATCTGTTGGGTTTTGATCTCTTCATTCAGTATACCTGTTCTCAAAGTAGTGCACGCTCATGTAAAACTGTGACAAAAGAACCCAGTTCTCCTTCTTTTGATAATATTATGTCTCTTTCTTTCTCTCCCATTTCTTCAATCAATTCTCAGCCCAACACAAGGATGAAGATAACTCCCCCCTGCTCCATAGGATATCTGAGCTTATAGCAGCTCCTATTCAGGCCACCTATTTGGTACAATTATGGAGAGAAGGTGTCCATGTGGAGTGAATTACATGGTGGTAAGGATTGAGGAAAATGTTGAGAGTCAAGAAAACCAACCCTGACTTTTTCTTCTCACCTATTTATTCTAATACCTCTGGTCCTTCCATCTTTCCCTCTTCTCATAACCCTAGTCAAATATGGGGTATTACTGAGACTAAGACATTAGAAAAGTGTCCATTCTTTCACCTGAAGTTTCTCAATACCATATAAGCCTTGGCAGGAGCACACTCCATGGATTTCAGTGCTAAGCATCTCATCACTTTGAAAATCTTTACCTGACTTAGTAGAAAATTGGTATATTTGGTGAGGTAGTGATAGTATTTTATTAAATATCAAGAAGAAATTCTTAATTCATATCAGAAATTAAATGATAGACACTGACCAATCATCAGCATTTATATAAAACTAGAATCAGAGTTTCCTTAGAAGGTTCTATTTTATCAATCACTGATCTCAATAATTCTGATCTCATGGGTCAGGCATGACTCTGACCAAATGCTTCTGTGTTCTCTATCCATTACACAGTCAGCAAAGATGTTATATATTCAGTTGTGGTTATTACATAATCTCTTTTCTGATTAAGTCAATTTTTCTTCCCCTACAAATAAAATTTCATGAAGCTCAAATCATTTATAATCACTGAATTTAAGAGCAAGAGGGGATCTTCTAAAATCATATAATCCAACTCCCTGTTCTAACAGATAAGAAAACTGAGGCACAGAAAAGGGAAAGGCACTGTCCAAGGTCATTATTATGTAGTGAACCTGACTCAAAGTGTTGCCTTTGAGTCAAGTCTCAGCATGCTGACTCAGCAAAATGCCCTAAGTTAACAACGTTTTCCTTTCTTTTCTTGTTCCTTATATTTTTAAAGTCACATTGGCTTCTAAAAAAAGAAAAGAGAAAACACACAAAGGAGTGGGCAACGGCCAAAATTTCAGACACTATTTCTGAAAAATAAGAGCATAAGGAAAGAAAGGGGAAATTTTGAGCCTAAAATGCCATACAGATATGATAACCATAATATAATCACCTGCAATGTTTATCATGAGTTATGGTAACATGAGTTTAAAGCTATTTGAATAATAAGATACTGGGTTTTATCAGCTATAGCTCCATGATGTCTGTAAGTTTCATTATATCTCATGGTGGAAAAATATAAGCAATCTTTAATCCTTTGATTGCTACCAAACACTGTTTACTTAAACAGATACATAATTCATACAAAGTGGAGCAGATAGCTGAGTAACTAGAGAGCAGTCACATGCCTATGGCTGAGTGAATGTATGAATGCCACAGGAGAGTCCTTTATAGTTTTCTGTTCTTCAGGCAAATTTTCTCATTTCAATAGCTTATATTTATTCTGGACTTCATTAATTAAGTTCTTTCATAAGTATGTTGATCCTGGGACAAGACCTGAGGACAAGACAGGCAAGAAAAGTGTAGTCTACTAAGACCAATGATAAACATGACTTTGTGACTTTGTTCACAAAGATATTCTTCCATGTAAGTGTGGTAAACCATAAGACAGCAACAGCTCAGATTAATGCCTAAAATAAAATCTTCAAAGTCAAGATAAAGAGCCAATAAAATCTATTCTTACAGGTGGTCTTTCAGCATACACTGTCTCTACTCCTCACAACAATCCTGTAAGGGAAGTATTATGAGTCCATTTCCAAATGAGGAAACCAAAGCTCAAAAATGTCCTAATATTACTACAAGGTCATGTAGCTAATAATGGCTGAGTTCATACCCAAACTTAGAAATGTCTTGTTCCAAACTCGAAGTTATAACCTTGAGCTATGCTGCCCTGTTATACTCTAGAAAGTATCAATGCACCATTGAGAGAAGGTGGATTTGAAATGACTTTTGGTGAACATGTCTATTATAGTATCTGAATAACCTTCTATATTATCCCAATATGATTCTTCTCTTGAAAATTTTTCGAAGGAAGGAGGAGTCATCTATATTTATTGATTGCCTGTAATTAACCAGTGAGGTCAATATTATACCAATATTACATAATACCCAAGATGCTCAGTCTCAGAAAAATTAGTACCATGTTTAGAATCACACTGTAGTAAGTACAGGAGCCAGAATTTAAATTCCAACATGCCTGGGTTAGAGTCTATGCTGTAACCACTGTATTTTAAGTCTCAAATTCTAGCATAAAACAGAACTGACTTATTTATAATCACATTTTCATCATGAACTATTCCAAGAAATGCCTACCAAATGTCACTAATATGAATAGTGTGAATTAGATACTTTGTAAAAAGGAAATGAAAAATGATTAAATGATTGGTTTCTGACTTCCAAGAGCTTACAGTTTAGTAGAATAATTGAGAAAAGTGTCAAGCAATGTCTGATTAGTAGCTTAAAATTTTTTTCAGCGTGGGCAGGCACCAGGAATCCAATCTGGGTCTCTGGCATGGCAGGCAAGAACTCTGGCACTGAGCCACCATTGTACTGCCCTAGGTATCTTAAAAGTATCTTTTAAAAGTATCTTAAAAGAAGAATGGACAGAATGTAGTTCCACTTCACAGGAAAGAAAGACCACTTCCAGAGAGTGAGCAGGGACTGCTGCCCAAGGGTGTCTATGACATAGTCCTTGAAGAATGGGTTTTTGACAAGTTATTCTAGGAGAATGGAATATAAACAACCATAGGGAAGTGGGAAGGATAGAATGAGCCAAATAAGTGAAATATATTGTATTCATAGGAAAATAGAGTATTATGACATTGGAAAGATCACTTAAGGCCATTGTTTCAGTTTGCTAACACTACCAGAATGCAATATACCAGAAATGGGTTGGCTTTATAAAGGGGATTTATTAATAATTATAACTATAAACTACAAGTTTATAGTTCTAAGGTCTTAAAAATGTCCACACTAAGGCATCCAGAAAAAGACGCCATGACTCAAGAAAGGCCAATGGCGTCTGGAACACCTCTGTCAGCTGGGAAGGCACATGCCTGGCATCTTTATCCTCCCCTGGCTTCTGGTTTCAAATGGCTCTCTCAGGCCCTGTGGATCCTTAAGGCTTTTGGCTTGCTTAGTGTCATGGTCAGTTTCATGTGTCAACTTGGCCAGGTGGTGGTACCTGTTTGTCTGGTTGGGCAAGTGCTGGCCTGTCTGTTGTGATAAAGACATTTCATAGAGTTAAATCATGATCATGTCAGCTGCATCCACAGCTGATTCCATTTGTAATCAGCCAAGGGGAGTGTCTTCTGCAATGAGTGATGCTTAATCTAATCACTGAAAGCCTTTCAAGGAGGGTTCAGAAGAGACAGGTTCTCTTCCTGCTTTGGTTGGTGACCCTCTCCTGTGGAGTTCATCCAGACCCTCCATTGAAATCATCAGCTTCACAGCCTGCCCTGAGGATTTTGGACTCTGCATTCCCATGATTATGTGAGACACTTTTATAGATTTTATATTTATGAGCATTCCCTGTTCATTCTGTTTCTCTAGAGAATGCTAACCAATACACTTAGCATCTCATGGGAAGGCACATGGTAATATCTGCTGGGCTGTGCATCTCCAAGCATCCAGGTCTAGACATCTCTGTTTATGTTGCTTCAGAGCTTTCTCCAAAATGTTTCTCTTTTTAAAGGACCCCAGTAAACGAATCAAGATCCATCTTACATGGGCAGAGTCACATCTCCATCAAATCAAAAGGTCACACCCACAATTGGGTGAGTCACATCTCCCTGGAAGCAAGCTAGTCAAAGTGTCCACTGTAAACAATAGGTCCAGCCCACAAGATTGGATCAGGATTGAAAGAAAATGGCTGTTCTGGGTTACATAACAGTTTCAAACTAGCACAGCCATCAAAGGCCTCAACTTTCAGGCTAAAAAGATATGGGCATCTTTGTAAGTCTTGGAGTGCTCTAGAGGGTTTTATAGGATGAAATTGGGACAATTTAGGGCATGTTTTAGGAAAACACACAAAGCAGCCAGTGAAAATTGCCCTTAAGTGCTTGAGTATTCATCGAGAAATGAGTTATGAAACTAGTACAATTGAGCATGTAATAATGGTAATAAGAGTTCTATGTAGGTAGGCAAATAGACAGTGGGGATGGAAAGAAATGATAGAATGAGGAAACATGACCTCATTGAAATGCTGAAGGAACACCAAATTTAGGTGTTGAGTAGACACTTAAAAATATGGAACTTGAGATGAAGATATGACTTGACCTGGAAATTATGATTTTGGATGTCTCCCACATGTAAATGGTGTCTGACACTATGTGCATAGATAATATCAAGAAAGAGAATACTTAGGATGAGCCCAGTCTAAGAAACAGAAAAAAGAAATAGTTACCAATATAGGAAAACTGAGCAGTGAACTAGGTTAAGGCAAAAAAAGTAAGAGGATGAGCAAAACCGTTGCTTGATATTAATGCTCCAGGTATCAGGGAAAATGAGGAATAAGAAATGCAAAATACATGGTCATGCAATTTAGCAATAAGAAAACACTGGTAAGGCTTCCAGTAGTCTGGTAGTAGGAAACCTTGAGTGTAAATCACTTTGAAGAAACCTGGTGGTCTTAGGAAAGAGAAAGATAGAAATTAGCTCAGGTGCATAACTGGATCTAGGATGGATTTATGATTTATTAAGCACACAGGAGACTGGAGGACTGTGTTCATTTTCTAGGACTGCTATGACAAATACCACACAATGGGCTGAGTTAAACATCACAGATTTACTATCTCACAGTTTTGGAGACTTCTTGATGTTTGAAGTCCAACATCAAGATATATCAAGCTTCCCCTCTAAGTGGGACATGACTCCCAGGGTGTAAATCTCCCTGGCAACATGGGACAGAACTCTTGGGATGCTTCATGACATGGCACCATGGGATTGAGAAAGCCTTTTTGAGGGAAGAGAGAAATGGAACAGAGTGTCAGTCACTGAGAGATTTCAAACAGTCGAGAGGTTATCCTGGAGGTTATTCTTACTCACTGTATAGATATCCTTTTTTAGTTTATGGTGTATTAAAGTGGCTGGAGGGAAGTACCTGAAACTGTTGAGCTGCATTTCAAAAGAGCCTTGATTCTTGAATATGACTATATAAAGACAGAGCTTTTATAGTGTGATTGTGAAGATCTCGTGTCTGATGCTCCTTTTATCCAGGGTATGAACAGATGAGTTAAAAAATATAGAAAAAAAAATAAATAATAGGGGAGATCAGGGTAAAATAAACTGGGTAGATGGAAATACTAATGACCAATGAAAGGACAGGCTAAGGGGTTTGGGATGTGTGAGGTTTTTTTTTTTCTTTTTCTGGAGTGATGCAAATGTTCTAAAAAATGATCATGGTGATGAATATACAACTACGTGATGATACTGTGAGCCATTGATTGTGTACCATGTATGGACTGTATGTATGTGAAGAGCTGTCAATAAATATATATATATATAAAATCTTGTGAAGCTGTGAAGCTCATGGTAGTGGATTAAAAAAGATATTGGCAAGGCTTATTTTCTCCCGGAGTCAATGGTGCTCAAGCATTTCTCCATCACATGGTTATCTTTCTCTCCTTCTACCTGCTCCTCTGATTTCCACTGATTTCTGGCTTTTTCTGACTGTGTCCAAATTTCTTCTGCCTTACAAGGACAGCCATATGGATTAAGGCTCTGGATGATTCAATTTGACCTTATCTAAATAAGATCTTCAAAAATCCTATTCACAAATGAGTCCGCATGTTAACTTATAATAACATATTCAAAATTTCTACTTACAAATGGGTTTATACCCACAGGAATGGGAGTGGGACTCGAATATGAGTTTTGTGGAGGGACAGAATTCAATCCCTAGCAAACTTGTAAGAAGAAACAGTCTGAGAACTAGCTCCATTGTCCTGGATTCTTCTGCATTCATTAGTATTTGTTCTTATTTCACTCTATAAATGTTGTATCTTTTTCACCAACCAGGCAGCTGCTAAGATTCTTCAGCATTGGTCCTTTGGCTTTTTTGTTCCCCTACAACCTTTCCAAACATGGTAGAAGATCAATATTTTTCTTTTACCAGCCACATTTCTCCATAGTCTATAACCTTATACATAATTCATAGGCATCTAAATAATTTTATTATTAACAAAAAAAAGAAATAAATAATGATGATAGCAATAATAATAGATTTAACAATGTTAAGCAGTCAGTATATGATAGTTTATATGAATTTCTATAAATAGGAACTGGTTTCTTTTTTATTAGAGGGTATGTGATAGATCCTTGAGTAATTCCTGAGATTAGTAGGGGGAATCTCTTTGTAGGAGCAGTAGAGGATGCTGAAGCTTTTGGCAAGAGTTTGTCATGCAAGTATCAGAAAGCTTATTTTGCATTTAAAAATCTGCATAATTTACTGATAACAATATACGTACCTTATGCAATATAACGATATATGCACATATACATGCTATAATCATAATACTCATAAAAATCTGTACTGAGTGATTATTATGTTTTGAGTACTACACAAAGCTCTCTACATGAATTAGCTCATCTAATTCTACATCCATCTACATTGATGGATTTCAAACTGTTTTTTACCTCAGTGCATGTTACATGCTACCAAGAAAGTACACATGCATGCAGATATATTTGTTCTATTATATTCTACTGTGATTGGAAGAATGTTAATCTTAACCTTCTAAATTTATTCCATAAACCACTCATGGGCTTGGAGTCAATGGAAAACATTATATTGTTGAAAATACTAGTATTGTCTCCATAGTACAGAATTAGTGGCTATAACCAATTTTTTTTTTTAATTTTCAAAACTAATGATGTCTTTAATGTATTGTGAACATTTCTCATATCAATGTTATAGTTTACATAATATAGCATATAGTATATTGTGCCAGTCTGAATCTGTGGTAGACCCCAGAAAAGCCATGCCTTTTCACCTCATTCAATATTGCTGGGTGGGAGCATTTTGATTGTTTCCATGAAGATGTGACCCACCCAATTGTGGGTGGTAACTTTTGATTAGATGATTTCCATGGAGGTGTGTCTCCACCCACTGAAGGTGGAGTTGCTTGCTGGAATTCTTTAAAAGAAGATACATTTTGGAGACAATCCCTTTTGGTAGAGCCACGTGAAAGCCAGCAGATGCTGCCATGTTCACCATGTGCCCTTCCAGGTGAGAGAGAAACATTGAACATCGTTGACTTTCTTGAACCAAGGTATCTTTCCCCAGGTGCCTTAAACTGGACATTTCTATAGACTTGTTTTAATTGGGATATTTTCTTGGCCTTAGAACTATAAACTAGAAACTCATTAAATTCCCCCTTTTAAAAGCCATTCTGTTTCTGGTATATTCCATTCCGGCAGCTAGCAAACTAGAACATATATGTATTATATATGCCTCCATATACATGCATATATAAATCTCATTTCAAGTTTGCCTAATTCAAGTGGGATTAGTAGTTTGTAAAAATATTATAACAGATAATGCTTATTGAACTCTTACAAAATATATGTTTCATGTTTAAATAGCTTGTGTGAGTGTATGTGCAATAAACACAGTGGGATAAACATCACTGTAAAATTTCTGTGCGTATCTGTTATACTTTCTTTAAATATATCAATTATGATGATATCTCCTAGTACATAGACTACCAATAACAATTACCAGATATAACAATGGAAATGGTTATTTAGTATAATGTGAATAATTTTAAGTGGAATATGTGGGACAAAGTGTATAAAATAAATTTTTTATTTGAATGGCAATATTACTAAATATTACCAATTTATATTCAACCAGTTATCTAGGCAAAGGTCCTAAACACAACAATGAAACCTTATGTTTTAAAATATCTGTTAGGTGAAAATATATGTACATTACATATTTTGCATTTTTGAATTTTTATAGGTCATATCTTACGTATTTCTTCTTTTACCAATCACCTGCATCACATTTTCCCATTTTGTATTATAGTGATGATCATTTTTTAAAATAATAATACAATGATATCTTAGTATAGATTTATGGGAACTCATTGTATGTGTAAATATTAGCTATATGCACACCAACACCAGCACACACACACACATGATTTCATCAAAATTAAACGCTTTTAATTTTGGCTTTTTCAAAATAGCTGTTGTTAAGTGAAAAGATAAGACACAGACTCTGGGATAGTGTTTGCAAAACATACACCTAATGAAGAATTTTTTTCCAGATTATGTAAATAGAGGAAAAGAGAAAAAGAATGGGGCAGAAAAGTATGTAAAAAATTAGTGGTCAAATTGTCTCTACATATCATTATAAATAGCAACCCACAGATCCAGAATGCTCAGTGAACTCCAGACAGAGTAAATACAAAAAATTATTACAGTTGGGTATTTGATTGCTCTTTTAGTTTGCTAAAGCTGCCAGAATGCAACACACCAAGAGAGGGATTGGCTTTTAATAAGGGTGTTTATTTAGCTAAAAATGTATAATTCTTCAGAGGAAAGGCAGCTAGCTTTCATCTCAGGCTCTCTGTTACATGGAAGTCATGTCTCTTGGTCTTCTTTCCTGGCTTCTGGGTTCCATCAATGTTCCCTGGTTCAATTTCTTTCTGCATCTCCAAACTTCCAGGTTGAGCTGCGAGTGCTGAGATGAGGTATGCTGAGCTGCTGAGCTCTGTTCTGATCTCTCTCTTTTAAGCCTTCAGCTAATTAAATTAAGCCTCACTCATTCTGGAAGCCTCTCCCCCTAGCTGACTGCAGATGTCATCAGCCATAGATGAATTTCACATATTGATGACTTAAGCCCACAGCAACAGAACAATGGGGCATCATCATCTGGCCAGTTTGACACCTGTGCCAGCTCACATGAGCCAATGGTTGAATTTTCAGAAATTTTGTGAGCTTGTCAATATCACATTGGTAGCTTGAAATTAGTCTGTGTTGTAGATGCTGCTCTCTGACATCAATAGCTATCACTGTTCTCTTCCATGGTTAAAGTCTGCCATTTTCTTTGACATTTACAAAGAGTTTCTAGAGTTCATTCCCCATGTTGCTAATTTAATTTTCTGGAATTTAAATTCTGGCTTCTTAAAATTTTCCATGTAATTTTTAAATATTGCTATTTTCTCACCCCTTTCATTACCATAGGTCTGTTTGGTCCATTTTCTTTTATTTTTTCTGTTAAATTTTCTTGGATTTTTTCTGTTTTTTTTTAATAGCACAACGTTTTCTGGATTTTAAAAACAGCACAATGTACATGCCATCCCAAATATGCAAGTTTTCCATGCCAACTGATTTCAAAATGCCTCTGTCCTCTGACATGTTCTCTTCCTCATTTAGATCAGAGTGTGTTTCTATTTTATATGAGTTAAAATTGCTAAATTGCAATGCAAACTATTTTTTGCAGTTGCACTCAATCCTAAAATGTTCATATTTCCCCAACATTGAATATTGCCAAATTTTTAAAACCTTTGCCCATGATAACATGAGATACTGTTTTAATTTACATTTCCCTAATTGCAGAAAGATTGAGAATCTTTTTGTATTATGGAGGTCATTTGTGTGAATTGTGAATTACCCATTCTATCTTTGCCCAGTTTTCTATTGATTGTGGGCTTTTTCTTAATTTGTAATTTTATATATCCCGAAGGCTTTGTGTCATGTGTGAGTACATCTGTTATGGTTCAATCAGAGAAGCAGAGTCAGTAGAAAATGAAAAGTTGATGAAAGAGAGAGAGAGAGAAAGGGGGTGGGGCAGACATTTATTACAATGAATTGGTTAATGCAATTGCAGAGACTGCTAAGTAGTCTTCCTAAAGCTGTCTCTATGTTTAATGTTGAAAAACAAAGTCCACAGTCAGGTAGCGGCCAGGAGGGGAGAGAACAGGCTGAGACCCACGAGAGCATGTTGGGGCCTGAAGCCCAAACAGTGAGGAAGGGAAAATCCAAGGGTCAAGAAGAACAACTCCAGCTCAATCGTTCTTCTTCCTAACTAAATAATTAAGTAGATCGGCAAAAATAAGGGAAGTATGGGGGTCCCAGAATGTGGACACACAGTTTTACCGTTTTCCTTCCCCTTTGCCTCCTGGAGTCTCTGAAAATTAAGGGAGACCCAGCTAGCCCCTTTAGAAAGGACTTTCACCTGATTAAGTCAGGCTCACCCAGGATGTGCTCTTTTTGATTCACTCAAAATCAAGTGATTCTGAATTATAAACCAGATGTTGCTGAATCAAATTGTGCACAATTTTAAATCGTCATTATTTTGAAGTCCCAGTTTACATTCCCATCAATGGCGTTTGAAATTGTTCTTTCCCCTACACTCTCTCCTACACTGTGTTTTATCATTTTCATTTTTGGCATCTGATTGGAAAAAAATGTTATCTGATATTTGGATTTTTTATTAATAGTAAAGTTGAACATCTTTTCATGTGTTTAATAGCTATTTGTATTTCTTTTATAAATTGTGTGGTTTGTCCTTTGCCCATTATCTATTAAAGAGTTATTGTTTATATGCTTTCATTTTTTAAAAAAATCAATGGATAATGAATTTTAACTACATCTGCAAAATCTCCTTATAATAGTGTCTAGAGTAGTGGTTGACTGAACATGTGGGAAAAGGTGCTATAAAATGGCTGCTGCCTTCTCCCGCTGGAGAATCTTCCTTGTAGTTCATCTTAACCAAAACCCTATCGGAAAAGGAATTCTGAAATAGTTCAGTCAAGTCAAGTTGAAACATCAGAAAGCTGTCACAATGAGAGAAAGATCACCTTTTAGTCTTATATTCTTACAATGTTTACAGTGACTTCTTTGAAGAGAAAATTTATATTTTAATATTGAAAGTACTGTTAATATTGAAGTACTATAATTATGATTACTATTGAAGTATTGAATTAGCAATACCTTCCTTTATAGCTTGTGATTTATTTCTTTTTCTCAACTAGAAGCTCTTTCCTTACTCCAAAGTCATAAATAAATGGTGTTTTTCTTCCCTAAATCTCTTCATTTTTTTCTTATTTTTTCATGTTGTCATTTCTCTATTTAGAAATGGTTTTTAAATGTGTGTTTGACAAGTATTTTTCCCTATACAGATGAACTCTTTCCTTAAACCTTTTCATGGAGTGAACACTTTCTCCCACTGATCTTGATGCTGTCCACCATCTACAGCAATTCTACATGTGTATGCATTTGCTTCTTGGCTCAGCTTTCTGTTCCATTGTTTATTTGGGCATTCTCCACATAATATACTCTCTTTATCACTCAAGCTTTATTTCTGTTTAATTCCTCAAAGTTTTCAGTCATTTCTCTTTCAGTAGCTCTGATGACAATTTTGTCATTTGAATTTTAAAAGACTTTCAGATCTTGTTTATGCTCATTGAATAATCCCTTTCTATAGCAACATATTCATGGATGCCTGTATTTGTCAGGGTTCTCTAGAGAAACAAAACCTGTAGGAGAGATTCATAACTATGAGATTTATAAAGGTGTCTCAGCCAACTATGGGAATGGAAGAGTTCAAAATTCATATGGTGGGCTGTGAAACTGGCAGCTTCTATGAAGAGTCTGGATGAACTTCACAGAAGAAGCTTGCTGGCTGCAGAAGCAGTGCAAGAGTCTCTCTTCTTCTTTAATAGTCTTTGACTGATTGGACTATCTCATTTGTGGGAGATGTGCCCTAGATGTAATCAGCCAATCAATGGCAATCAACTGGCTGATTATTTAATAAACCAGCCTTCAGATTTATCAACCAGCCACAAAATATTTTTGCAGCAGCAGTCAAGCCAGTGCTTGCTGATCAGACAACTTGGCACATCACCTGGCCAAGATGACACCAGAACCTAACCATCACCAGGCCTCATTTATTTTTTGTTACATTTTCTTCCAGTCTTTGTGTGTTTCACTTTCCTCAACATTCCTGTTAGGATTTTTTTTTCCAATTTTCACATTAGAGAATTTCATCAAATATACCTTGATCCTTGCACTATCATGTGTATTTGAGAATGGGGTTACCAGTATGTAGTTGTAATCTGTATGTGTGTGCAAAAGAAGGTTATAAATTAGGGGGACTGAGTGAAAGGTGGGAAGAAAGGGACGCAGCATTGTTATTGTCAAGCTTTCATCAGTATCCAGAGGTCTTTGAAGGATTATCTTAATCTAGCTGGGACTAATAAATTTGGATGCCAGAGTGCTGGGAGCTGATTATGGGAAGCCAGTAGGCAATTAGCTTCCATTTTCAATATGGCACTGGTATTCTCAAACCCAGAAGATTCCTGCTGCAACCTGTCCAATAATAATATTCCAATCTTCTCCCTTAGGAAGTGCAGTCAAATAGTTGTAGAAAATGGAAAGGACATATACATGTGTGTTTAAGGTTGCTAGCACTGCTGAAATACAGATACCCTGAAATGGGTCAGCTTTTAACAAGGTGAATTTATTAGCTTAGAAGCTCACTGTTTTGAGGCTGAGAAAAATGTTCAAATTAAGGCATCATCAGCCATTGCTTCCTTCTCATAGATGGGCTGCTGGCGATCCTGGACTCCTCTGACACATGGTAAGGCACCTGGCATTGTCCGCTGGTCTCTTCCTTCTCTTCTAGATTTCCTTGCTTTCATCTTCCTGCTTCTGTGGGTTTCTCCTCTTTGTCTGAATTTCCTCTTAAAAAGGACTCCAGTGAGAGGATTAAGATCCACCCTGAGTGAGGTGAGTCACATCTTACATTAAAACCCCACTCACCAAAAGATCTCACTTACAATGGATTTATGCCCCCAGGAACAGATTAGCTTTAAGAACATGATTTTCTGGAGTTCATACACTGTCAAACCACCACGATGTGGAAGCATTTCTCACATGCATTTTTATGTAGTCCTTTTTTTTAAACACTCACATTCAGATGGAAAGAATGTCTCTCATTATTAGCTCTTTTATTTTACCAACTTGCTACTATGAAAAACCCATTAAAACCCTTCAAATTTACCAATATATTTTATTTAGTACTTTCTTTACCATGGTTTCTTTTATATCGTTTTTCTTTCTGAAGTCAACCTTATTCATATTGTACCCATCCTTTATTAATTTTTCTTACTGATAGTTATTGGTGATAAATTCATAGTCTTAGGTTCTCTGAAATGTCAAAATATTTTTGCAAACATTTGGATAGCATAAAGTCTGGGTATTTTCCATCAAGGCTTTTAGATTCATATTCTATTAGCTTCTGAATTTTTTGCTGCTAATATGAAAAGTTCTTTTAGTTTAATATTTTGTTTGTGTCTTTATTCTTTATTCTTGATATGCTATAACTTAATTAAAACGCATATTGCTGTGTGTTTGTTTGTGATTACACTCCGTTACTTGGAGCGTATTTTCATTCTATGAAACAGTGTATTATTTTCCTCCTCCTGGATGATATTCAGTTATTAGTTACTGAATGTAGTAACTGTTCTTCAAATGTGTATTTATCATTGCCTGACCCTGGAATGTGCTGTAGTTCTCACTGATCTCTGCCCATTCACTAATGTGTCTTTCAGCTGGACCTGGTCAAAATGTATTACAAATACTGATTTTTAGATTTCAATCACTAAATTTTTTTAGTTCTCCCCTTTTTTTTTCACTTGGGCAGGCACCGGGAATCAAACCTGGGTCTTTGGCATGGCAGGCGAAAACTCTGCCTGCTGAGCCACCATGGCCCCCATAGTTCACAGCTCTTTATTGATTCTTTTCATATGCCTGTTATTTTCTAATTCCTATCAAATTTTCCCATAGTTACTGTTTATCTTAATGAATTATATGCATTGTTTGTTTAAATGTTTATATATATATATATATTTTAACATGGGCAGGCACTGGGAATCGAACCCGGGTCCTCTGGCATGGCAGGCAAGCATTCTTACCTGCTGAGTCACCGTGGCCCACCCAATACATATATATTTTAAAGTTTTTTATCAACTCTTGCATTAAAGTGTTTCAAGCACAATGAATTCATAGGCTGGATATTGATTTTGAAGCTGATTTGCTTAGCATTAGATTTTATCACATAGTCTGGGATTTTTTTATTAATTAAAAAAATTAACAACAAATAAAACATTAAGATATCATTCCATTCTACATATACAATCAGTAATTCTTAATATCATCACATAATTGCATATTCATAATTTCTTAGAACATTTCCATCAATTTAGAAAAAGAAATAAAAAGACAACAGAAAAAGAAATAAAATGATAACAGAGAAAAAAAAGATTATACCTACTATACCCCTTACCCCTCACTTTCATTTACCACTAGCATTTCAAACTAAATTTATTTTAACATTTGTACCCCTTATTATTTATTTTTATTTCATATGTTTTACTCTTCTGTTGATATAGTAGATAAAAGGAGCATCAGACACAAGGTTTTCACATTCACAGAGTCTCATTGTGAAAGCTATATCATTGTTGAATCATCATCAAGAAACATAGCTACTGGAACACAGCTCTACATTTTCAGGCAGTTCCCTCCAGCCTCTCCACTACATCTTTTTTTTTATAGCAACACATATAGAGATTATTTTTTAATAAAGAAATATTTTCATGTAAAACTTTATGCCAACTTATTTTAAAATATTATTAAAATGGGAAATTTATGGAAAACTATCTATTATCAAAATTGATTCAAGAGAAAGCAGGTCTGAAAAGACTAACAAACATGGAATAGATGGAAAATAATGCCAAAAAAACTGCATCCCCCAATAACTGTACATTCAGATAGATAGTTCCTTTTTTAAAAAAATTTTTTATTA